>CM022944.1:85498454-85739848 GCA_012931725.1 Litsea cubeba
GGGCGTGACAGGTTTGGTATCAGAGCTGGTTAGTTTCTAGGAAATAAAATACTCTAGAGACATTAAGACGTGTGGTGAGGACTCGTTAGATTGTGTCGATTTGTTTTCCCGTGTCTTTGTTTCGTTGGATTTGAGTCGGTTTTTTTTTCAGTTCGGGAGATTTTGCTTGTCTTTTCTTTTAGTTCGTGTTGTTAGGAGATTTGGACGGCCAAATTTCCTCCTTAGTGGTGGAGAATTTAAAATCTCCATACTCTTGTTCAGTGTCTTTTATCTTTGCTTGTGTCGGAGACTGAGAACCTCGTGGAGTTAGTATGTTGTTTTCGGAGAACGTCAGCAGACTTTCAGCCTTCAGCACCCCCATTGTGGTTAGTAAGAGAAGACATGTGCAGTTGCCAGTCAAAGTAGAACTTGAGCAGCGTTCGAAGACCCCCTCTCAGTTAATCGAAGATCGTCATGCAGCGTACTAAGGTAAGTTAATGTGGATTTTTGGGTGAACTCAGACCATCTTTTCAAGATGAAGGACTGCAAAAGGCATATTACCTGTGGATTTTTATGAAGGGAGAAGTGACTTTAGTTAGTAAGATTTGGAGTGGTGCAAGGAACTCAGGGATTTCCTCGGATTCGACGAGCATGGTCGTGGTTTTGGTTGAGAAGTTCGGCAACTTGCAGCTTAATTAGTCGGTGTAGTTGATTCAGCAAGGGAGTACCTCGGTGGTTTGGATGTTCATTTCTTATTTAAAATGATTTTCTTGATGTTTTCATCTTTGACATGTTTTCATTAATATCTAGGGTTTATCCTTGTAATGTTTAAAAATGGATTTATGTTTCTTCTTTGAGGCTTATTTTGAAATAAAACTATGTTATTATACTCTTTACATGAGTCACATGATCTTGTTTTCAAGATTGATCTTTAAAAGCATGTAACTCAAAATTGTGTTTCTTTCTCAAGGAGTAGTGTGAGATTTCTATTTCATTGAGTTGCTTTCTTTGGCTATGTAAAATGAAATTTTTTTTTAAGGTTTTGTGTTTAGATTTTTATGTAGATTTCCTACATTTGTTTTAACGCTCAACTTTTATGTAGATTTTCCGCAAAGATTTTTATAAACAAATGAGTTAGTTTTCAATAAGGTTTAGTGTTTAATTAACACTCAGATTTTGACAAAGTTTAATGTATAGTCATACTATATGAATTTGATTTATTTTTGAAAATCCTAATTCGAAAATTGTTTGAGTATTTCAATGATTTGTTAGGTTGTGAAAATACGAATTTCAAAATGAATAATGTTGTTTCATGTTCAAAAACTTTGGAAAAACCTCATTATTAAGCTTTATTTGATGATTTGGAAGTTCAATTTTTACTATGATTTGAAATGATAAAATTTAGCTAAGTAATTACTTTTGTTCATTCTGTTTAAATTTAAAGGGTTGTTTGGCATTGATGGAAGGAGCGTTGTCTTAGTATAGTTGGAGTTGGAGGTGTATGAAGTGAAGGTTTGATGGATGTCAGGATGGTACTCGTTCGGTTGAGGACAAAGTTGGATCGCGAGAGAACCAACATCATTCAAGACATGGATTGGAAGTTTCAGGTGTCGATGGTAGAAGACTTGAAGAATGAGATCTGAAGAGGCAAGCGTCAAGAGCACCGTGTACAGCTTCGGAGGATTTAAGGCACAGAATTCCAAGTGATAGAAGAGATAGAACTCATAGTTTCTTGAACCAACAGTGACTAATAGGGTGAGTAAAAGAAGTGATTCAGTGCAAGACCGACAGATGACAACCGAGGATACTTAGGAGTGTTGGCACCGGTTTGGTCAGAGAAGTTTGTTTCCGAGCAGATATGTAGAACAGTGTGAAGCCTTCAACCGAATCAGAATGTGGTCGACCGTGCATCTCACCGTCAGATTTGAGAAGAGGGTCTCTCAGTCACCAAGGTCTAGCATAGGGTGTCAGTGTTTTCGTTTGTCTTTTTGGGTTTTGGATTTCGATTTGGTTTTAAGGCCATTTGGAGGACCAAATGGATTCTAAGGGGGGGAGGATGTAAGATCCCGACCCCAGTTCTTTTGTTTAGCATTGTTTTAATCGTGGTTTAAACTTTTTAAGCGAGATTTGATTTAGTTTGATCTTGTTTTCCGAGCTTGACCGGATTTTTCCTTGCCTTGGAGATTTTAAAGACCATTGACTTTAGTTTGACCCGGTCCTTAGGATTTGTATTTTTATGGGAGATTACTTCGGATTTCTAAAAATTCGGGATTTGGAGTATTTCGACTCATTTTACGAAGTTTAACAACTTTCATATTTTAAACCATTTTGATTTGATGAGCAGAAAATGCGTTTTTCGAGAAAAAGGGCAAAAACTGACTTTTCACCCTAAATCTGTCCATGAATTTCGAAAATTTCAGAAATTGGGGGAAAATATACTTTTCGGAAACTAGATATTTCGCCGATCGTTTTTCTCTTCTTCGTCGTTTTCATTCGGGACCCGCAAACCTTAGTTTCAGCTTTAGTAAGCTTGGGGCCCATGGGGCCCAGCCCATTTTCTCTATAAAAGCCATGGGCTCTTCTTGTCTCCCCCATTCTTTCTCTCATTTCCTGCAACGAAGAGGAGCTAGGGTTTTCTCTCCCAGCCCTTTCTCTCTCTCCTCATGTATCCCTCCTCCCTTGATGCTAAATGGAGATTGGAGCTTCCCATTCTCTTCTCCTCTCTCCAAGCTTTCCTTAGATGCCTTTTGCAAGAGATTTGAGCTAGGGGAGACCACCTTTTCATGCATTTCTTCTTGGTTTGGGCTTTTATAAGGTAAGCAATGGATTTCTTTCTCCAAATCTTGTTTTTCCAAACCATTTTGAAGGGTTTTGTCATACATGCAATGGGTTTTCATGAAAGGTTTACAATGGATTGGATTTTTAGGGTTTTCCATGAGCTATTTGGGGGTTTTTATGATTTTGGGAGCTTGAGGCCATTAGAGGACTTCCATAGAGTGTCTTCATCTTCTCTTGACTCAAGGCAAGTAGAATTTTCAACTAATATGATGTTTTCATGAGTCTCATTTGGTTTCATGGCTTTTTCCCTCATTTTGTTCTAACTCTTTTATGATTTATGGATTCACATGAATGGTGAACTAATGTATATTGATTTCCATTTGTGCTATTTTCTTATGATGTGTTGGGAGTTGGTTTCATTTTAGCCACTTGATAAAGTGGTTTCTTTGTATCAATGGTGTTGTGTTCTAAGTATGGGAGAAAAACTTTTGATTTAAAAAGTATTGTGTTTGGGCTAATTAGAATGATTTTATGGATGGCTTTGATGAGTTTGGAAGGTTAAGGAAGGGCCCAACAAATCATGGTAATTAGCATGAAAGAAATGGGGAATCACAGAAATCAAGAAAAAGGAAGAAAAATTCAAGAATTGCAAACCAGCCGGGCTGGACTGGGCAGGCCCAGTCCGCTCGAGCGACCCAGTGGGTCGCTCGAGGCGACCAGGCACTGCCTGCCCTCGCTCGAGCGACCCACTGGGCCGCTCGAGCGACCCAGCTACTTTCTGGGTCCGCCCGAGCGGACCTGGTTCGCTCGAGCGAGGCCCAGCTCAGCTTGGGTCTGGTTTGGGCCAGAGTTTGGAATCTGTTTGTGGGCCTGATTGTTGGGGCTTCCTTGGGCCATCCAAAGTCAGTTTTTGGGCCCGTGTAAATCATGATATTGGGTCATCTTAGGTTCAGTTTTGTGGGCCTGTTTGGGTTGGTTTTGGTCGCTTAAAAATTCAGTTTTTGTGGGCCTGTTTGAAGTTAGTTTTGGACTGTTTTTAAATTCTGTTTGTGGGCCTGGTTCAGGTCTAGTTTTGGGTTTGTTTTAAAGAACTTGTTTCTTGTCCATTAAAAGATTTGTTTTGGGCTGTCTTTAAAGTTGGTTTTGTGGGCCAATAAATGTTTAGTTTTGGGGCGGTTTTAGAGTATGTTTGTGGGCCATTTAAGTTGGTTTTGGGGCTGTTTTGAAATCTGTTGGTGGGCCTGTTCATGGTCAGTCTTGGGTTGCTTCATAACTCATTTTTGTGGACCATTAAAGGTTTGGTTTGGGCTTGTTTTAAAACTTGTTCCTTGGACCCTTCAAGGATTAGTTTTGGACCGTTTAAAAAGAACTTGTTTTGTGGGCATGTTAAGGTTGGTTTTTGGTTTGTTATCAAGGATTATTTTGGACTCGGTTTAAGGCCAACTATGGGCCTGTTTTAAATGAGATTTGAGATTATTTGTGATACTCGGAAATGTGTGAAATGGGAATGATGTGAGAATGAGTGCATGTGAAATTACCCGGGAACCGTTCGGGGTCTTAATGCGCACTTTATCATTTAAATATTATGGATTTTCATTGGCATCAAACGCACTTTTATTAATTAATGTTTAAAGGTTAAATGTGCATTGAGATGGTTCCTTGGAAGGTCATTAGGTCATTCTCCACTATCCATTCCATTTCAAGTCAGATCATGTAAATGTATTTGCATTTGTATTTGCATTTGTATTTGTTTTCTTTGGTGAACTAATCTAAATAGCATCGGTGATTTGTTATAAAATCATGTGTCTTCCCATGTTCGAATGGGTTGATCGTATGATTTTATACAATCACTTTGATGTGTATTTGAACGGTTCACCATCGAAATTCATACGTTTTCTCCGATTCGATTTGAAAGGAGATTTGGAGTATGTTTGTCACATTCGGGATTTCTTCGATGAGACCATGATTTGTTAAGATTAGTATTTTGAAAATAAAACCCTCGAGGCAAGACTGGGCCAGAGCTATGTGGTGCGAGCCCATGAGGCAAAGAGGCTATGACTTCGAAAACAAAACCCTGAGGCAAGACGGGGCCAGAGCTATGTGGTGCGAGCCCCTGAGCCAAAGGGATTAGTATTATGTTAGATTTGCATCTGTTTGAGTTTGAAAACTAAAGGCACCACTAGGCTTAGGTCACCTTGTCGGGCTGATCACCCGGCTTGGGATCTTTACTCTGTCCGCCAAGCTGCAGCTTGGATTCTGTCTGTACCGACCATGGCAACGGTAATTATCTGCCGGTCCCATTTGTATGGCTACGGTTCTGATACTTTGATCTGCCGGTCCCATTTGTATGGCTATACGGTTCCGATCCTCTGTTTAGTACCACGTTCAGTGGATACGCTCTGTTTGCTCTTATTACTTCGGTGATAGGAGGATTTAGCTATTTGTGGTCGCCTAGGTTTTATCCGTACATTACTTTAGTTCATGATTATTGTCGGTTATGCTTTCTATGCTTTGATTTGTTTAATGTTTACGATATCAACCTTTATCGTATTGTTCTACTATTCAGATTTTAAATGTATTTCCAATTATTAATGCTTTGCTTAGGTGGTTATCTTTTCGAGACATTTATGCTTTAGAGGCTGTTCGTTTATTGCTTTGATATTCATGTTCGGTCTTTCGATCGTCTTATCGTGATTTATTGTTATTATTGGTTAGATTCCTTATTCGGTTTTAACGAGGATTTCGTCAGGTTTATATATGTTCTTTTATTTCATATTATTTGTTTATTTGCTTGCCAGACCGTCGTGTCTGACCCTTTTGTTTGGTGCCAGTTCCTTCTCTTTCTGTTTGTAGGTGTTTGATCAGAGGAGGCGGTGGGACCGCCGGTCTGACGTGAGAGGCTGCCCGTTGATATCATCTAGATGTCAAGTTTGGCACCAGAGTTCGTATCTAACACTGAGGGTAGTATTTCTTTTAGTTGGGTATATTTTGTATGGCTTTATTAAGCCTTTTCTTTTGGGTTTGTAATTAAGACATTTGTTAATTGAAATTCGAATATGGGAAATAATAGATTTGTTACTACCAGCTCAGTGTGTTGTGATTTATGATGTATGCCAGTCTGTTTATGATGGCTTTATGACATTGGTGGCGTACGACACGGAACCCGATGGCCACGGACTCCGAGTCGTAACACCATGTGTAGCTTCCGCGAAAAATATACTCTGATTGTGTTGGCATGTGATTATCCTCATTCACGCGGATCTTGGGAACTACAACAAAAAGTTTCAAATTATTCCAAAATTTCGCACCCCGAGATCGGTTCGCTGCAGGTCCCGGTTTCGGGGCGTGACACAGGGTCATCCCTAGGTCAGCTGCCGACTTGATGACCCTCAGAATGAAGCAGACCAAGAACGTCACGCAGTTCGCCAAAAGGTTCTGGACTGTCTACAGCCAGATCGAGAATGCCTCAGATACAATAGCAGTCATGTCTTTCCAACAAGCCCTCCTACCAGGCAATGAGCTTCGGAGGGACTTGGTCATGCATCCCGTGGTTACTATGGCGGCACTGATGACCAGGGTAAACCGGTTCGTCAGGCAGGAAGCAGAAAAAGCCCGAGCACAGGAGCATTTCAACCTCTACGAAAACGACCAGACAGCTTCCAGCTTGGCGGATGTCTTCAGCTCGGCAACAGCCTCCACTTCGGCCAGCCTCCCCAGCTCGGCAGAAGTCTCCTCCAGCTCGGGAGGTAGCTAGATGTCTCCTATCATCACTTAGCTTCGACCGCCCGTCAGCTTCGATCGCACGACCCTCTACCGTCATTTTCGACGGCACGGTCCTCTACTGTCAGCTTCGATGGCGCAGTCACTTCGATGACACCGGCACGACCCTCTACTGTTGGCTTCGATCGTACGACCCTCTAACCGTCATTTCGACGGCACAGTCCTCTGCTGTCAGCCTTGATCGCCCGCTCCTCTACCGCCATCAGTCCATCTAGAGCCACCGAGCTCACCCTGGGGTCGTTTTATACACTCAGGCGTGGGTCGCATTCAGCAACAGGGCCACCAAGTCCTCGGGTTGATACACCCAGGCTTCTTGGCCTCGAGACGACCTTAATGCTGGTCCGTCCATGTGCTGGTTTTCGCCTCACGCTGATTTCGGCCTTATGCTGGTCCCGACTGCATTTCACGACCTCATGCTGGTCCGTCCACGTGCTGGTTTCCAGCCTCATACTGGTCTCTCGACCGCATTTCACCGACTCATGCTGGTCCAATCCACGTGCTGGTGTCGGCCTCATACTGGTCTCGGCCGCATTTCACGACCTAGTGTTGTCCGTCCACGTGCTGGCTACGGTCTCACGCTGGCCCGGCCTCATGCAGGTCTTAGGCACATCCATCTCGACCTCAGCAGGGACTGACTTAGGGTTCATACACCCAGTCGCTCCTAAAACTTTGGGTTCATACACACTGGGACTGACCTTGGGTTCATACACCAAGTCTTCCCTAAACTTTGGGTTCACGCACCCAGGGACTGACTTAGGGTTCATACACCCAGTCGCTCCTAAAACTCTGGGTTCATACACCCTGGGACTGACCTCAGGTTTATACACCCAGTCTTCCCTAAACTTTGGATTCACGCACCCAGGGACTGACTTAGGGTTCATACACCCAGTCGCTCCTAAAACTCTGGGTTCATACACCCTAGGACTGACCTCGGGCTCATACACCCAGTCTTCCCTAAACTTTGGGTTCACGCACCCAGGGACTGACTTAGGGTTCATACACCCAGTCGTTCCCAAAACTTTGGGTTCATACACCCCCCGAGATCGATCTCGGACCAGGCTCGCACAGTCGAGATCCTCGAAATTTTGGGTTCACCTCGGCCAAAGAGACTGCTCCATGTCCCCACCTCAGCCAATGGCAGCTCAACGAGAATGCCGAAGAGATTGTTCCATATCACCTCCTCGGCCTCATGTTGATCTTGGCCACAATCATTCTCGGTGACAGTACCAGATCGTCGGCTAACGAGACTGCACCTCTGGTGATGAGCCAGTTGGTCACGTCTCGGTTCTCAGCTACAATCAGCTCGGCAGCAGTGCCAGTCTCCAGCTCGGCAGCAGTGCCAGTCCTCAGCTCGACAGCAGTGCCAGTCTCCAGCTCGGCCGCGATGCTAGCCTCCTCAGCAGCATCACTAGAATACTTCCAACGAGACTACACCTCTGGCGACGAACCAGCTGGTCACGTCTCGGTCTATCAGTTAGTGGCAAACCAGACACTGAAGACTACTAAGCTCAACAACTCCTCCCTTCTTAGCTTCCGACCTCAAAGAGTACTCTCAGAGCTCAGAAGCTGGGGGGCTATTGTGTGGGGATCTTCCCGAACTCATCAGAGTCCCGGCCAGATGCTCTATCTCGGGCTCCCTCACCAGCTAATCCATCTCGCCAAGGCTCGGTCTCAGTCTCCATCAGCTCGGATAGGTGCTCCCACCTCGGTCCATACCTCCCCTTCGGCGGACTCCACTTCGGCCAAAGCATCCCACTTCGGCCAAGTGCTCCACCTCGGCACCTTTGCCAGATCTCTCTCTAGCCAAGTCAAGGTCATTCTAGACCTCGGCTCCCCAACCTCGGCAACACGCCCTAACCTCGGCCACAATGCCAGAGCTAGCCAAGGCAGGGGCTGACAACTGTCCTCCTATGGACGCTCAAGCATGCTACGGCACGTGCGACAAGACAAGGGCACCACCCATAGTCCCTGACAGATCGCCATCCACAACTCCCAAAATGCCATGACAAGGCCTGATGGGACTGCAATTAAAGAAAAGTAGGCTACGATGGGACTGCGCCTCCCTAGTACCTGATAGAGTGGGCTATGACAAGACAGTCAACCACCTCCTTGCCTCCTCTCTTCTTCTATATAAGCACAGCTACAGCTCCAGAGCAAAGAGGCCAAAAAATACACCACATGCTGGTACGCCATCTTCTTCCCCAAAAATCTCCATCCTACTGTTCAGTTCTTAAACTGACTTAGGCATCGGAGAGCCCTGCGCTGCCCAAGCCAGGGTCCTCTGACCTACTATTCTTCTTCCTTTTCTCAGGTTTCAGGCACAGGCATTGGTGTTCCTAATCTCTTTGGATAAGTTCATGCAGGCACCCCCCCTCTTCTTGTGAGTTACATTTTTTGCACTTACAGTATGGTTCTGGCTCCTATCTAGTGAAGCATAGTGGTTTTCATATTTAATGATACATAGGATATTCTTATTCAATAAATTTTAAAAAGTGAGTTCACATTTTATAAATTATATTAAAATGATGTTAGCTATGCTTCATAAGTTAATGTACCAATGTTTTTCATTTTACAGGAAGATGTTCGCATAATATATGGGAATAACCCTTCTTTTACACAAGGGCATCTGGATCAAGACCCAGTTGCATGGGTTTGTGGTCATGATACTCGTGGACGTGTGAGGGGTATAGGTTCACGAAGTTCTAAGTATTCCATTTCACGTTCAGCACCTTATAAGAGAGCATTAGAGAGCGGATGAGGGAAATGAAGTGATGGACCGCGCTTCTGCCTGGTTCAACCGAGGTCGGCGGACGTGGGAGTCCATTGGGTCCGACCCTTTCATAATCGGGGGGCAAAGGCGTGCATCAACATTTTTTTGTGTGGGTGTGTCAGATTTTCTATTTTACTTGGAATTGCAAGTGGTGATCCGGAGATCAACCTTTGCAAGTAAAAGGGAAATCAACTTCTTTCAAGTTTTCCATTGCACATATATTTAAGAAAAGAGACATTTTCTTGATTTGCCGTGAAAGGCGATTTTTTTGGCATTTATAGCCGATTTTGGCGTTTATAGCCGATTTTTGGCGTTTATAGCCGATTTTGGCGTTTATAGCCGATTTACAATCCTTATCAATAATGAAAGACAAGAGTTGTGATTTTTGTCTCTTTTAAAAAAATACAAACTACAATGAAAAGCAAGAAAAGGAGGATCTAACTTCTCAGGAGATTGTGGGGGACCCGTTCAGATTGACGGTCGCAACCCATATGTGGACTTCGCCATCATCCATGCAGATGAGAACAGAGGATGCTATTGATTCGCTTGACTTGGCTATAACCTCAGGTTTTTAGAGGACAAAGACCAAGAAGAGGTCCTATGTCCAATAGAAAGCCAAGTAGACGGGCTGAAAAGCCACGTCTAAGCCATTGGAGGCAAGAAGGAGAAGGCAAGGACCTTGGGGGGGGGGGGGGGGGAGGTACCCACCCAAGGGACTTTTGTCACCTTGTAGCGGTGGTCGGTGTAGAACTTCCGCAGAGTTTTCTCTCTTTTTTTCTCTTAGATTCCCGATGCCTTTTTCTGTCTGAGTTTCTAGATTTTCTGCAGTTTGTTGTTGTTTTTTTTCTTCTTGGAGTGCTCTCCTATTTATAGGCTTTTTGGTAGCCATTTAGGAGGGCTTATGGGCTTTTATTGTCATTAAGCCGCATAATGAGAGGAGTTACAGGATTTAATTCCTTTATTTTGTAACTCCTTTTTCTTGGCTTCTGATTGGCCGGAGGAGATTAAGGGCATTTAATCGCCTTTAATCGCCATGATGGGAGGAGTTTCATGGGTTAAATGCCATGAATCTCTTGACTTGTAACTCCCGGATGCTTGCTTCTGATTGGTCTATCCAAAGAAATGGATTAATGACTGTAATAAAGGTAGTTAATTAATCGCATTAAGTGGTCACCGAGCAGTTGAAGAGTCGCGGGCCGTGCCGCGCCTTTTGGGATTCTTCTGGCGATGATCATCGATGGATCTTCATGTAGATCGACATCGGATGACCATGTAATTTCAGGTGTTGGTTGGCAACAGCGGGTCGGTGCCATCTGTCCTGTCGATTTCTCGATCGGTCGGGTAGAAAGCACACTTTTTTTGGTTGACCAGTTGGCGATCAATGTTGATTTCAATACGCTTCGAATCGCGAGAAAAAGGGCGAAAAACGGGGTTTCCGGGGCCCACCGGTCGATCCCGGGCCCCACCCACGACCCTGGGGGGGGTGTTCCCCCTTTTGTCTCGTTTTGTGTCCGTTTTTGCTGTTTGTCGATTCTTTTTTCTTCTATATTTTTTCTTGACATTTTTGATCATTTATTGGCCTGATTTCCCTGTAGAAAACCTGATGAGAATCCTTGCATTTTATTTTGCAAAGTTTCCAATTTTCTGAGAAAGCCGAAGACTTTGTTGCGCAGAGTTGCCGATTTTCCGTCAGAAGCTGAAACTGGGCCAAACGATGTCGGAATGACCTGAGATTTGGGGTGAAGCCTGCTGAGCAATAAATAAGACCAACCATAGGCTTTTGTTTGAGTTTTGAAGCCGTTTGGGGCCCTATCACCAGTAGACTTGCTTTTGTCGCGATGAAGATATCGCGGTTTGATGTGCGGTCAACTAATGTCCGATTGACTTGAAATTTGACAGGGAACCTATTGGAGTCATTTTAAGATGATCTATAGGCTCTATCTTGAAAACCATGGTCCCGGGGAGCTTCGCTGCCGAGAGGCCTGATTTGGCTTCCGAGCGTCAAAGTCTGGTCAAATGTTGTCGAAATGACCTGAAATTTGACGTGTAGCCCTTTGTAAGCATTTTGAAGCCGTCCATGTGCTCTATCTGATGAGTGATGGCCTCGGTGGTTCTCGCCGCCGAGAGGCTTGATTTAGCTGTTCGAGGGTTGATGTAGGGTCAAACGTTGTCGGTTTGACTCGGAACTTGACGTGGAGCCTTTTGGATGTATTTTGAGACCATCCATCGGCTCTGATCGAAGATTTGGTATCTCCGATGCTTTCGCCACCGGGAGTTCCTTTTCAGCTGCCGGAGAAGCGAAGTTAGGCCAAATGATTTTGAAATGGCCCGAAACTTCTTGTGTACTCCTCTTTTGGCTGTCTTGAAGGATCTTGAAGTTTTTGTTTGATTCTGACAAGATTTGATTTTTTGGAAGTAGCATTGCCTATTTATGGCAGGTTGCGACTTCATGTGGCTCTTTGGATCTTGAAGAGGCAAAGTGACATTTTTGGTGTCAACAAATGCCCCCTCGAGGTGCAGCGACGAGTTGCTTATCTTTTGTAGTCCATGTACCTCGAAGAGATTTGTGAAGGAGAGCCTGTGACTTGACCAAGAGTCTTTGAGCAGTCATTTTTTTTGGTATTTGTAGCCTTTTGAGCTTCCAAGGGAATTTTATGGTAGTGAAAGGGATTACATACATCTCGAGGCAAAGTTTTGAATATGACATCAGGGATGTGGATTTGGGTTTTGACCTTGTGACCTAACAGGCTGTGTGGCAGGTTAGGGGGTCGGGTTTGGTTTTGACCGTGTGACCCAACAAGCTGTATGTGGAATGTTGGGGGATCAATTCTGATCTTGTGACCTAACAGGCTGTATGTGGCAAGTTAGGGGATCAGGTTTTGGTTTTTGGTTTTGGTCTTGTAACCTAACAGGCTGTATGTGGAATGTTAGGGGACCAGGATTTGGTTTGGTTTTTTTTTTTTTGCGGAATGTCAATTTCAAGATTTTGGCTCAATTTGGTAGATGAGGCTGGATGGTTTGATTTTTGGAAGCTCATGGGGCTTGGAATTTTCTTTTGTATAGTCGAATCAACTCAAAAGAGGCATGTAACCATTTTTGTATGCTCTTGGTAAGAGGGATCTCTCTTTGACTAAAAGCCCAATTTTTTTTTTTTTTGTGCCTAGGTGGTCAAACCTGGCTCATATGGGCTAACCCATGGGACCTTAAGCTTTTGAAATGGCTTAGATCTCATATGGTGTCATTTTTGTAAAGAATATCCAAAAATATTTCCTTTGGATAGAGAATATCTAAGAATATCTTTACTTGGAGAGAATCTCTCATGTTCCCTTTATTTTGGGAGAGAATATCTCAAGATATCTTTCTTTTGGGAAAGAATCCTTCATTGATACTATCTTTTGGGCGAAAATCTCTCATTAATTTCTTTTTGGGAAAGAATCCCTCAAGATATCTTTCTTTTGGGAAAGAATCTTTCTAATCTCTTTCTTTTGGTAAGGTTACTAATTAGTAATACTTACTTCTTTCTTCTTTCCTTCTTTGGTTTGCTCTTTTCTATAAAAGCAAGGAGGAGGTTGGATCTCCTGCTCTTATTGCTTTCTTTTGCAACAATCCCAAGACGGCTTCAAGACCAAGAGTTCTTCTTCTTCAAGATCTTCAAGACTTTTCTTCTTCTTCTCCATCAATGGCTTCAAGTAAGTTCCCTTTTTCAAGAAAACCCCATTGTAGAAAAAAAAAGGTTCTTTTTTTTTTGTTTCTTTCTTTTTTTTTCTTCTTTTTTTTTCCACGTGTTTGCTTCTTTTCTTTTTTCACACACTTTTTTTGCTTTCTTTTTTTTTTTTTTGCATTTTTTTTGTTTCTTTTGTGGTACGAATCTGTCCGTACGGCCACGTGGCCTATGGGCCAGCCCCTTTTTTTTTTTTTTTTTTTTGTTTTCTTTCTCTCTTCTTTTTTTTTGGAGAAATTTTCTTTTCTTCTTTTTTTTTGCTCATCATGATAATGCATTTTTTTCGCAAACCAAGATGTTCATGCATGTATATTTTTTGTAAATTGAATTGTAGCATGATGTGATAGCATACCTGAAAGTTTTCGCAAATTTGGAAATTTGGAGCTCGCAGTGATGTTGAGCCCTTCCTGATTTTGCGGAGACTTTGAGGTTTCGAAAGTTTGGAGTTTCGGAGCTCGCAGCAATGTTGAGCCCTTTTCTTCGGAATTGCCCCGTCATCATGTCAAAATTTCGCCAGGTTTTTTTTAGCGAGATTCTGTCATTTTGATGTTTGATCTTTTTCTTTTCCATCCTTTGCAGGTGGTTCCTCCAGATCGAACAAGGGTAAAGAGCCTGCTACAAGCGTACCTCGTCGATTTGCTAGATCTTCTAATCCAGCCGTTCAGCAGGCCTTTGAGAAGGTCCGGTATGTTGAGAGAAATCTGGAAGAATGCGACTCCCTCAATAGAGATGAGATGAAGCAGCGACTGATCACTCTCAAGGGAGAGGAATTCTATAAGATCATGGTAAGCAGTCGTCCATGGATCATGGAAGATCAGAGTGTTTTACCCAAGCCTACCTTCCTCTTTGGTGATGCCGTCCCTGATGACATGACATACCAGAGGAGATGTTTTCAGTTCTCTTTCACAGCAGATGGTGAGAAGAAGACTGTTGCTACCCGGTCGACGTTTGATCGCACCGTCTCGATCATGAGCCTTGCCCCCACGTGCTCTAAGAGGGAAGATCCTCCAAGCTGGGTGAGAAGGACAAATGTAATCAAGACCGGGGTTTTTGTTGGCGGTTCTCCTGGATATACGGAGAGGTCGCCTGCTGACATAGACCTGTTGATGCCATACAGCGGCTACCAGGGCTCTGATTATCCGTCGGTCGATTTGAGACCGGTGGGCCTTGGTATTTTCAGCGGTGACGGCAGCAATTGGATAAAGCCTTTTCGACTTCGTGGCCGTTTCAATGCTGACTCCGAGTGAAAGTCGTGGATTGATCGCGTCCTGCTGATTGGTGGCGCCATTTTGAAGGAAACCGGGATTTTTGATGCGGTCCGCGCCTTTAGGGAGACCGTGATCTTTTCCAACGAGGCCTTCATGGCTATGTTGGAGTCATTCCTCCCACAAACCAATACCTTCGTTGTGACGAATGGTGAAATTGGTTTCTCTTTGAAGGAGCTGAGCGCCATTACTGGATTGTCCATCCTTGGCAAACTCTAAGAGGAGTTTATGCCGATTGACAGCGTCCTTGAGGGGCAGTCTGAGGAGTTCAGGCTTCTATACTTTCAGCTCGTCGCCTTCTATGATTTTTTGAAGGAGAAAGAGGGTTTGAAAGTTAGATCCAGCAGTTGGAAGAGTTCTAGCTCTTCGTTCCCCAACTTTTTTGATAGCAGGGAGTCTTCTGATAGTTTGACCCAGGAAGCCAGGGCTCAGGATCCAAGTTCGAAGAAGATCTTGGCTATGCAAGAAGAGTTAAGAGATTTCTGTGTGAGTACGAATGCCATATGTCCTGACATTGCACTGCGAAGAGATCTCGCTGTTTACCTCACTTATTGGCTTGGTAGGGCTATTTTTGCTGGAGGAGATGGAACGCACATCAGGCCGCATTGTATTTTTTCGGCTTGTCAGATGGCGTTTGGAGAGCAGCTTGCTTTGGTGCCAGCTCTTTACTCCTACCTGTGTACCGAACTGCAGGCTACTGCTTTTTTGGTTCGGCTTGGGCTCCTTATGAATAGGGTATTTTCAGACCACATCTTTTATTCATGGTACGTGTACCACTGTCCTGGCTTCCACTGGCGGGGTGCCGCACAGGACGATGATCCTCTGATGATTCGGCTGGCTAAGGGCAAAGCCGTGTCCGAATCACTTTTGTTTGCCCGTATGAGGATCCGACGGTTCAGGGACGTCGAGATGGGGCAGTCTTCAGTGAAGCTTTCTCCGGAGTTGCGGAAGAAGGCTTTTGATTTTGGTGCCTCCCGAGACTCTACCAGGGCGGGGTCGGGAAGGCATTACTCCTTGACGAACGCAGAGAAGGAGTGGCTCTTCAGCATACGTGTCGGCACGATGGTGTACCGCAGACATCTTTTCGTCGACATCCAGCTGTATGTACCCTCTCGCTTTGCTTTGCAGTTGGGCTTTTCTCAAGGCGTTGTTGGAGCGCCTTCAAGCATGGTGAAGCGCTTTGGAGGTTTACAGGACGGGAGAAATACATGGGCTTTCTATAGTGCTGAAGACACTACAACCATGATCTCTTATCCTGTGTTGTTGACTTCCCGGACTGCCGGCTTTGCGAAGTGGTTCGCGGAGAGCTTTTCGGCATATCGGGGGCTTTTCAAGAAGGAGCTTGATGTGAAGCTGGTATCTGGAAAGGGCCTTGGAAGGTTAGATGGTGTCCGGCGAGAGGAAGTTTGGGCCTTCCTTTCTGGAGAGAAGCACAAGATAGGCTTTCTCGGTGACCAGGGCGTCATTGGTTCTGAAGCTGTTCGAGAAATACCTGATGAGGCTTTAGAGCAGCTAGAACAGGAGGAAGCTGAACTTGGTGCTTGGATGCAAGCGGCACAGAGGCAAGCTTTCGTGGAGTCTACTGATAAGGGTAGACCATCCAGTGAGGAGTCAAGTGGGAAACTTGACTCTGACAGCGGGGCAAGTTCCTTTAAAAAGCGAGCCTGTAGGAGTAAGAGGAGGAGGAGTCATCATCGCAGCAAGGGGCAGCATGAGGACTCTCCTGACTTGGAAGTTCCTCTTACTATCAATGAGGATGTGCCAGTGGATGCTGACGAGCCTCCAGAGAAGAGAAGCCGAGAAGAAGAGACCGTCGGTGAAGGTATGATTCTTCCTTTTTCTCTTTTCATTTCTTTTCATGGGATTTTTCCATGTTCTGATTTGCTTCTTGTTTCTGCTTTTCTTTTTTTTTTTTTTTAGCAGAGGAAGATTTGGCGATGCCTGAGGTTCCAACCGATGAGATGGTGACGGATCCTGTCGGGGCACCTGAAAAAGAACCGAGGGACTCTGGAGTGAATCTAGAATCTCCAATTGGTATGACTTCTTTTGCTTTCTTCTTTTTTTTTTGTCTGTGACTTGGTTTGCTAACATTTTTCTTGCCAGCTGACTTGCCACAGGATTCTGATGACTTTGAACCATCGATGGATGCAAATGTTGATGATTCTTCCGATGAGTTCATGGAGGAAGAGAGTCTTCCGCCAGTCGTCGAAGAAGGTATTTTGTAGTAATAACCCTGATAATGATTTTCAAACAGGATTATATTCATACCTTTTTGTGTTTCTTTGGTAGGTTTTGAGGTGACAGAGGAGAGTCCGTCACTTCCTTCAGAACCAGAGCAATGGATGCCAGAGGTTGATCCAGAGGTAGAGACTCCTGGGACCAGTTCTGACACTGTTGAGGAGATACCTCGTGCTGAGATTCCTTCCCGAGCAGGAGCAGCTTCAACTGGAAAGAGTTCTTTTGTTACTCTTCCAACGGGTGATGACATGAGCAGCCGACCAACGGAGTTGGGCGAATCTTCAGCTGGGCCATCTCTTCTTTTTGCAAAGAAGGTGGTGGTGCGGGTTCTGAGCTCTTGGATTGAGACTCTGGTTTCTGGGCACTTAGATGCCGGATTTCGGATGATCCAGCATGTGCGTGAGATTCTCGGTGATGCCGAAGAGGCTGGTCTGGATGTCACTAGTGCTAGGGCGATCGTTGATAGGATCATTGAGCTGGGTG
Source organism: Litsea cubeba (assembly GCA_012931725.1). NCBI lineage: Eukaryota > Viridiplantae > Streptophyta > Magnoliopsida > Laurales > Lauraceae > Litsea > Litsea cubeba. Next base: position 85,515,469 of record CM022944.1, read on the forward strand.
ATAGATGGTTTGAGACCATGGGTTTTCCTGACGACCAGTTCTTCAAGGAGATGTTCCTGGACCCTGCAGATAAGGCTCAGTCTAACTTGGATGAGGCTACACAAAGTAGGAAGCAGATTGTCTGAGAGAACTTAGAAGAGCTAGCCATCATTGGGCTGACACATGACCTTAACATCCTTGATAGGGAGGTTGATGAGGCCAGGAAACGTCTTGAGCATCTGCAGGCACAAGTCGCTACCAAGTGGACTGCAATAACAGAGGCTCGTGACAAGGAGAGTGCTCTGATTCGCCGGGTTGCAGATGCTGATCGAGTTCTTAAAAGGAAGTCTGAAGAGAACAAACAATGGCAAACTGCTCGGGATAAGCTTCCTGGTGCGAAAGAAGGGTTACAGCCCACCCCAGCATCTCATGGCAAGTTCCTGAAGAAGCGTGCCTTGGGATCCCTGACGGCTGAGGCCAAAAGTTTGATTGAGGAGCTGAACTCTTGGCTGGAGACCATTTTTGATTGAGCTCCTGCTTTTTTTTTTAACAGAAACCATCCTTCTTTTTTTTTAGTACCACTTGTATTTTTTGGTACTTTTCTTTTTTTTTGTAGTGCTTGTGAATACTTTCTTTTTTTTTGGTACCACATGTATATATATTTTTTTGGTACTCTTTTTTTTTTTTGTAGTGCTTGTGAACACTTTCTTTTTTTTTTTTTGGTACCACATGTATTTTTTTGGTACTCTTTTTTTTTGTTTTCCCTACGCTCACTTAAATCTTTTTTGTGATGAAAGTAATTGCTAAATGGGATGCCCTTTTTTTTGTTTTCCCTACGCTTACTTAAATCTTTTTGTGATAAAAGTAATTGCTAAATGGGATGCCTCTTTTTTTTGTTTTCCCTACGCTTACTTAAATCTTTTTTGTGATAAAAGTAATTGCTAAATGGGATTTGATCAAAAGTTTATCATTTTGTGAAAATCTTTTGTCAAATGATTGTTTTGGCATGGAAGACGATTTTTGGCATGAAAGCCGGTTTTTGTGGCATCTATAGCCGGTTTTGGCATTGATAGCCGGGTTTTGGTGGCATTGATAGCCGAGTTTGTGGCATTGATAGCAGGATTTTTTGAAAGCTAATTTTTTTTGTTTGTGGCATTGATAGCCGGTTTTGTTTTGTGGCATTGATAGCCGGTTTGTTTTGGTGGCATCTATAGCCGTTTTGTGGCATTTATAGCCGGTTTGGTTTTCAAAAATGAAAGTATCGACTAAAAGTCACCTCCCTGCTGAATGTTCTTGCAAGTATCGATGGAATGTCGCATCCTTGTGTTGGATATCGCGATCACTGAGAGGGGGGGGGGGGGGGGGTGAATCAGTGATTTCTAAAAACAGGTCCAATTCAACAACAAAACAAGTCAAACCACACAATGACACCAGATTTAACGTGGTGTTAGTTTTATGGACTCAATCCAGTAGATGATATAATAAATTGATTAAATTCTTTATTTATTCATATATTCATGTTTACTTTTCATGAGATGAATGGTGATTTATTATATACTTGCACATAACCAATACGAATGACATGATGGTTCATGAGATGAACCGGGGTCCACAAGTATATTAGATGTAACACATGTGTATGGATGAGATCCACATACAGGAGACATGTGTGACAAATCTTATACTTAAAATATATTCACAACCAGTGATGAGACTGGACATCTCATACTGATAAGGTTGCAGTACTTTGATCACTATGAGATAGTGTGTTTTGTCTCGATCATCAGAATGGAAGATTCTGGATCATAGTGCTGGTACATTGGATGTATTGAAGGACCATGAGAAGCACCTTATAAACACTGTCTTTATTTTAAGGTCTGCTCTCATAATTCCCTAGCAATAGGCTCTCAATCCTGAGACATTAATGAACTCAAGTTTCTATCTATTCATTTGCTTTGAGTCACCAATGAGTGAGGCCAACTGTAGGTCAACACCTCGGTGATTTGGGTACATGGTAGTAGAGCTGTGGGAACATTCAATAGTCAAGAAGGAATCTATCTCTAATATCCCCTTCTGCCAATTAATGGATTTATCATTGGTAAGTGCGCACCCATTCCGATTAAGAGTTAATTGGAAAGGTACCTATGATCATTATAATTAATTGGGGCTCAAGGATAATAAGATATGGATCAAGTTTGAAAGACAGGTCCAATTGATCCATGGATATTGATAGAGGGGTCTACTTGTGGTAATGTGGAAGTTTAGGGTCTTCTATGTAATATTCCTAAGACTGGAGTTCAATTGCATTTATATAGTGGAGTTATTTGCAATTAACTGTGGGCCCGGATTACACATGAGATGTGGGGTCACGAGTCCCAGTTGGAGCCAGCTTTCTAAGGAATCCCTAGTGGTCCCCACGCTAGCCCAATTATTAGAAAGTATCTAATTCTAGTTGAACTCTAAAAGGAAAGTTACTATTTCTATTTGAAGTGAGACTTCTAATAGTGGTAATAGTAGACTTACTAATTTTAATAGAAGTGAGACTTCTATTTTAATTAGAAAGGAATTGGAAAGTTACTAATCATATTTGAAGTGAGACTTCTAATTATGATATGGTAAGTTACTAATTAATTAATGGAAGTAAGACTTCTATTTTAATTAAGAAGAGAAAGTTACTAATTTTTGGAAGTAAGACTTCTAATGGAAATTAGTAAGTTGGGCTTGCAAAAGCTATAAATAAGAGGAGAAGAGGGCCTTGGACGTCCCATGCATAAATCCACCTAGGGATTCACGCCCAAGGCCCCCTAGTGCAAGTGTTGCACGAGCTCTTCTCCTCTTCCCTCTTCTAGTTCTCTTTCTAGTTCCTCCCTAGAGTTCCTAGTAGTTTTCTCTTGGAGATCCCACCATCTTCTTGAGAAAAGGAGAATCTGATATGGGTCATAGCGTGGAAGATCAAGAGGTCTTGGAGATCCCTATTTGATTAGTAAAAGCGTTTCATCATCAAAGAAAGACGTAACTCCTCCATTAGAGCACAACCGAGCTCCAAAGGTATAATCTACTTCCATGCATGTTGTAGATTTATTTGTTTCTTATATGTTGCTGTTTTTATATTCTAGATAAATTGTTTTACTGATCATGATGACTGAGATTGAGGACATAGATCTTGGATTGGGTTTTATAGCCTTGTGGATAGTTGATCCCTGCGTCAAGTGGGTCAAAAGTTTTTGAAACCTATCCTAGAGGCCCACCCTATTTCCAACACGTGGTTCACCGAAAGGCTACGTCCACGGTTCAAAGACTGTCCGAACACCAATCCGGGACAGATCTGAATCTTATTTAGTCGCACCAACGACAAAGAGCACCAACCCTTAGTTTCAGATAGCACCAACTATCTAGGAAGCACCGACTCCCCTTACAATTTATCTGCACCCACAGATAGGATCACCAAACCCCAAACACCAAGCACCAACTTGATGTAAAAACAGAATAGAAGATTAAACTCTGTCTACAGCCCTTCCCCTCTACAATTCTCTCTCTCTCAATCCCTTACAAATTGAAATTAAAGCATAAACAGAGAGACACTTAACTCATGGACGAATCACCATCTTCAAGAGCACATCCTCGTCCTTACTTGCTGTAGAAAGATGCAGCACAACAGCACACAGCACCAGCACTCTATTCTCTCCAAAACTCTCTTTTTTTTCTCTTCTCTTCTTCTCTCTTCTGGTGTGTCTTTAGAACGACCCATACATGCCTTTATATAGGTTATAGTAACCCTTAATTGTATTCAAAACAGGCTACAATTCGTTTAGAAAGAGTCCCAAACAAACTAGATAAGAGTGCTGAATTTTCGTGCACAACTTCTAATTCTGCGCAACTCTGGTTCCCGTGCTCGGTCGACATCCTTGCTTTCTCGGTCGACATCATACACTGTCTGGAATCAATCAATTATCGCGCTCGGTCGACATCCTGGGGTCTCGGTCGACCGAAGACACACTGTGTCACGAAAATAACTGGGAGCTACCTGAATCTGTTTCTGCAGGTTTCTTCTTGCTCGGTCGACCGCATGGGTTGCCCGGTCGACCGCGTGCTCTGCTTCAGGAATTTTGAATTCCTGACTGTTTCAATTCTGATTCTTCTTTTCAGCTCTATCAACACTAGCCTACTATCATCATGCTTGTGACAATGTGTTGACAATAATTCCAACTCATATCAATACTTGAGATACTATCTTCTTCAATTCGTCAAAAGACTTTCAAGTCATCTCAAATTCCAACAATCTCCCCCTTTGGAATTGTTGGCAACACTATTGGAACTTCAACACTCACTTGGAACCAATTCTGAAATTCTGAAATAACAACCATGCACTGTCAACAATCTCCCCCTAGCTTTTATAGCAGAACATCTCTCCTTGCTATCATAGCATAACATCTCTCCCCCTTTGACAACAAGTCCAAAGGGACCAAACCGAGGAGCGAATAGGTTATTCAATGAATGCTTTGCTCCCCCTTTCAAGCACAACTCCTACGGTTTAGGAGAGTGAGTAACTCCTAACTTTTTCCGGAGATACTCGAAGACTTCCTTTGGCAGAGGTTTCGTGAAAATATCAGCCACTTGCTCAGTTGTTGGAACATATTCCAACTTGACCTCTCCATCAGCAACTTTATCTTTAAGAAAATGATAACGAATTGCTACATGCTTTGTTCGAGAGTGCTGAACAGGATTCTTAGATATATGAATTGCACTCGTGTTGTCACATAGGATCGGCGTAGGATCCGTTGTAGGAACTCCTAGATCAGAGAGCATTTGCCGCATCCATAACACTTGCGTACAACAAGTTGCCGCTGCAATATATTCCGCTTCTGCTGTCGAAAGGGATACTGAGTCTTGCTTCTTACTATGCCAAGCAACTAATCTTTCTCTAAGATAAAATGCGCCGCCGCTAGTACTCTTGCGATCATCTACGCATCCAGCCCAATCGGCATCAGAATATGCAACAAGAGTGAAGGATTTGCCTTTGGGATACCAGATACCAAGCTCCATAGTACCTTTCAGATATCGAAAGATTCTTTTCACTGCTGTAAGGTGCGTTTTAGTTGGTGCTGCTTGAAAACGTGCAACCATACATACTGCTTGTAGAAGATCTGGTCTTGTAGCAGTTAAGTAGAGCAAGCTTCCTATCATAGAGCGATAGGTGGTATGATCAACGGACGAGGCCTTATCATCTTTGCTAAGCTTCGTGTTCGTTGACATTGGTGTGCTCACTGGCTTGCTGTCTTCCATATTGAACCATTTCAGCATTTCCTTAATGTACTTCATTTGTGATATGAAGATGCCATGTTTCAGCTGCTGCACTTGTAAACCAAGAAAGAACTTTAGTTCTCCAAGCATCGACATTTCAAATTCTTTCTTCATCTCTTCAGCAAAATTCCTGCACATCTCCTCATCATTGCCACCAAAGATTATGTCATCGACATAAACAATAACAACCAGCTGTTTGCTTAACTCAGTTTTGACATACAGATTGCTATCAACCATTCCTTTTCCAAAACCGATCTTGCGGAGATAGAGATCCAGCCTTGCATACCATGCCCTTGGCGCTTGTTTCAGTCCATAAAGAGCCTTTTTCAACTTGCACACTAGATCTGAATTTTTGCTGATGAGAAAACCATCAGGTTGCTCAATGTAGACTTCTTCTTCAAGTAAACCATTCAAGAAAGCTGACTTTACGTCCATCTGAAATACCTTGAAGGTTTTGTATGCTGCCAATGCAAGAAACATACGAATAGCTTCCAGACGAGCCACCGGTGCAAAGGTCTCTTCAAAATCTATGCCTTCAACTTGAGCATAGCCTTTACAAACCAACCTTGCTTTGTTTCTAATGACTTGACCATCTTCATTCAGCTTATTCCGAAAGACCCATTTGGTACCAATAACATTCTTATCAGTAGGTCTAGGAACAAGTTCCCATGTGGAGTTCTTCTCAATTTGCTCCAACTCCTCATGCATAGATTTCAACCAACTGTCATCGAGACTGGCTTCAGCCACAGTCTTGGGTTCAATGGTGGACACAAGTGAGTAATTGCTAACTACACTTTGTCTAGTTTGAACACCTGCCTTAGGATCTCCAATGATTTGATCCTTAGGGTGTTGCTCTACCCAAGTGCTGTGCTTCTTAGGTGTAGTATTTTCTGAGTCATCCTTTGATTTCTCAGAATCATTGGATTCAGCCATCTCATCATCAATCTCAGTCGAGTCCTCATAAACTGGACTGTCATTATGAGTTGCATTCTTTGGTTCAATATTCTCATCTATTCTCACATCAGCACTTTCTATGATTTTTCTGGTTCTTTTGTTAAGACACCTATATGCCTTGCTAGTAGAGGAGTAACCCAGAAATATACCTTCGTCAGCTCTTTCTTCAAATTTGCCCGGATTTTGTTCGAGCCGCTTGATGTAACACTTGCTGCCGAAGACTCTGAAGTGCTTGACTGTTGCTTTTCTTCCAAACCATAGCTCATAGGGAGTTTTGTCTTCATGTGGCCTGATCAAGCATCGATTTTGAATGTATACAGCCGTATGAATTGCCTCTTTCCAATACTTGTCAGCCATCTTGCTTTCACTTAGCATCGTACGAGCCATCTCTTGTACGGTGCGATTCTTCCGTTCCACAACTCCATTTTGCTGTGGAGTTCTAGGGGCTGAGTACTGTCTTTGAATGCCATGATGTTCACAATATTTAGTGAACTCTTCAGATGTGAACTCGCCTCCACGATCAGACCTTAAAATCTTGATACGTTTTTCCAATTGATTTTCAACCTATGCTTTAAACACTTTAAAACGATCAAGTGCTTGATGCTTATGCTTAAGAAACAATACCCATGTCATATGAGTATAATCATCAATGCATAACATGAAATACTTATCTCCATTGGTGCTTTGAGTTCGCATCGGTCCACAGAGATCAGTGTGCACTAGCGCAAGAGGTTTCTTGGAATGATGCTCCTTTGACTTGAACATAACCCTTGTTTGCTTTCCCTTTTGGCAAGAGTCGCAAATGGGATTGGAAGGCTTTTCAACTTTAGACATGCCTCTTACAGCCTTTGAATTGCAAATCTTTGACATTTTATCAAAGCTTAGATGCCCAAGGCGTTTGTGCCACAACCAACTTTCCTCTGTCCGACTCATCAAGCAGGTCTTTTCAGCTCCATCTGACAATGTATAGAGATTTCCAGCAGTTCTTGATCCAGTTGCCACTGTTTTGCCGTTGCTACTCTTCTTGATGGCAAACCCATTCTTTGTGAAGATAACTTCGTGACCCTTGTCACAGATCTGGCTCACACTAAGCAGGTTGTGTCTCAATCCAGACACATATAAGACTTCTTCCGATCTGATTTTGTTTGCCATAAGCTGAATAACACCTTTTTCCGCAGATTTTGGCACCATCATTGTTGCCAAATTTCACTGAACCGCCTTCATAGTGCTGTAATTTGATGAATTTCTCTTTATCACCAGTCATATGGCTTGAACAACCACTATCAAGGACCCATGGTGCTGCCTTCTTTTGTGCATTGAATGCCATTTGCACAATGAGAGATTCTTTGGGACTTTATGCATTTTGCTTTGCTCTCCAAGCCTTGACTAACTTGGGTTTCTTTTCAACCTGAAATTTGTTAGCAATATGCAACCTACAATCCCTAGCCAAGTGTCCATAATTATAGCACTTATGGCACTCAATTTTGTGGCTACTTAGGATTGAAAAAGGGTTCCTAGTCACAAGTGGGCTGTTTCTAACATAGAATCTACAATCAGCTCTTTTATGTCCAAACATATTACAATGAAAGCAATAACCATAGAATCTGTATCTTCTTTGTGGCTGGTTAGTCTTCATTACCTTTCTAACAGGAATGGACTCCTTTCTAGGTTGAGTGGGCTTCATAGAGTTAGAAGGTGCAGTGACTTACTTCACAAACTCTTTCTTTTCAGGAGGTGCAATCTTAGAGGATTCACCTTTCTCAAATCCTAGACCAAATCTGAAGTGGGCAGGTCTTTGAACTTTCAGTAGTTCATCGAGTTTCATAGTCCCTTCAATCGCTTGGAGCGCTTTGAGTTTTTTGCTATTTTCCAAATTTTCAGCCTTTGCTCTAGCGATCTCAGTTTCAAGTTTCATAGCCTCTTCCTTTTTGATACTTATTTGGTTTTCAAGGACTTCTACCATTCTTTTATATTCTTCTACTTGAGTTTTCAAAGCAATAATAGAACTTTCAGATTCATGGAGAAGTTTCAGATTTTTCTTACTTGATTTGCGTTCCATGCTAAGCTCCTCAAGTGCAGCTATGAGTTCCTCTTCAAGATTGACTTCAGCCTCCTCATCCTCTTCCGGATCTAGCTCTTCTTCTTCTTCAACAGTGACCATGAACAGAGCTTCGGTTGATTCATCATCGTCTGAAGTTTCAGACGTGCTGTCATCTTGTTGACATAGAAAGTTTTTAGCTTTGCCCCTTTTTCTGAAATTTCTCTTTCCTTTACTCTTTTCAGCATAAGAGTCATTATCATTGTCTTCTTTTAGCGGACACTTCGCAGCAAAGTGACCAACACCGCCACAATTGAAGCATTTAAAGGGTAGCTTCCCTTTGTACTTGCCATTGCTTCTTTTCTTCAACTTTCTAACAAATTGAGCCTCAAGCTCATCATCATCGGTATCAACATCATGACCAGCAGTCTCTTTTGCCTTTTTCTGAACTTTGAAGGCCGCTTCTTTATCAGATGAAGACGTCTTTCCTATGCGCATCTCATAGGCAGTTAGAGAACCATGTAATTCATCCATGGAAAATGCATTCAGATCTTTGGCTTCTTCGATGGCTGAGACTTTTGAATCAAACCGGGGAAGAAGAGATCTTAGAACCTTTTTGACGATGACCGGCTCTTTAATCTCCTCCCCTAGTCCACGAATGTCATTCGTGACTTCATTCACTCGTTGCATATACGAGTCAACATTCTCGCTTTCCTCCATGCGAAGAGACTCGAATTGAGAGCGATGAGTTTGCAATTTGGCTTCTTTAATCTTCTCATCACCTTCATGTATGCTTTGCAACTTGTCCCAAATTTCCTTGGCTGTTTTGCATGCAATTACTTTGACAAGCTCGCTGTCTACAAGGCCACTAAAGAGTGCATTCTGCGCCTTGGAGTCGTTGTCTGCCAACTTCTTCGATGCAGTATCATTAGGTACGGTGGCAGCATTGTAACCGGCTCTGACAGCCTCCCAAACATCATAGCCAAGAGATTTGATGAAGGCTTGCATCCTAATCTTCCAAAAAGAGTAATTAGAACCATCAAACAGAGGTGCTTTCATATTCCCTGTATTGACTGCCATGTGATTTGACAAGAGATCACCCTTAGCGTATTAAACTGATCAAGGGAACCTTGCTCTGATACCAATTGTTGGATATCGCGATCACTGAGAGGGGGGGGGGGGTGAATCAGTGATTTCTAAAAAACAGGTCCAATTCAACAACAAAACAAGTCAAACCACACAATGACACCAGATTTAACGTGGTTCACCGAAAGGCTACGTCCACGGTTCAAAGACTGTCCGAACACCAATCCGGGACAGATCTGAATCTTATTTAGTCGCACCAACAACAAAGAGCACCAACCCTTAGTTTCAGATAGCACCAACTATCTAGGAAGCACCGACTCCCCTTACAATTTATCTGCACCCACAGATAGGATCACCAAACCCCAAACACCAAGCACCAACTTGATGTAAAAACAGAATAGAAGATTAACTCTGTCTACAGCCCTTCCCCTCTACAATTCTCTCTCTCTCAATCCCTTACAAATTGAAATTAAAGCATAAACAGAGAGACACTTAACTCATGGACGAATCACCATCTTCAAGAGCACATCCTCGTCCTTACTTGCTGTAGAAAGATGCAGCACAACAGCACACAGCACCAGCACTCTATTCTCTCCAAAACTCTCTTTTTTTTCTCTTCTCTTCTTTCTCTCTTCTGGTGTGTCTTTAGAACGACCCATACATGCCTTTATATAGGTTATAGTAACCCTTAATTGTATTCAAAACAGGCTACAATTCGTTTAGAAAGAGTCCCAAACAAACTAGATAAGAGTGCTGAATTTTCGTGCACAACTTCTAATTCTGCGCAACTCTGGTTCCCGTGCTCGGTCGACATCCTTGCTTTCTCGGTCGACATCATACACTGTCTGGAATCAATCAATTATCGCGCTCGGTCGACATCCTGGGGTCTCGGTCGACCGAAGACACACTGTGTCACGAAAATAACTGGGAGCTACCTGAATCTGTTTCTGCAGGTTTCTTCTTGCTCGGTCGACCGCATGGGTTGCCCGGTCGACCGCGTGCTCTGCTTCAGGAATTCTGAATTCCTGACTGTTTCAATTCTGATTCTTCTTTTCAGCTCTATCAACACTAGCCTACTATCATCATGCTTGTGACAATGTGTTGACAATAATTCCAACTCATATCAATACTTGAGATACTATCTTCTTCAATTCGTCAAAAGACTTTCAAGTCATCTCAAATTCCAACACCTTGCTCATTCGGTTGCGAGTATCGATGGAATGTCGCATCCTCGCGGATTTGGGTGCAAGTATCGATGGAATGTCGCATCCTTGCTTTTCAAAAATTTTGGTTTTGCGGGTACTGACTTGATGTCGTTTCCCCATGATTTTTTGAAATTTGCGGTTTTTTCGAACCTTTGGGTTATGGATATCAACTGAAATGTTGCGTCTCCATGGTTTTTTAAGTTTTTTCGAACCTTTTGAAATTTGGGTTATGGATATCAACTCAAATGTTGCGTCTCCACGGTTTTTAGGTTTTTTTTTTGAACCTTTGAAATTTGGGTTGTGAATATCAACTGAAATGTTGCATCTCCATGGTTTTGGATTTTGCAAGTATCGACGAAATGTCGCTTCCCTGCGATTTTGGAAGTGTCGAACGTGGTTCGCATGCTTCCAATTTGTGCGAGCATCGACTAAGCGTCGCTTCCCCGCGGTTTTTTGAAAAACCTTTTTTTTTGTTTAAAGACACGAGGGTCATAAGTTTTGACCTAAAACCATTTTGGCGGTAAAAGGCAGGGTGGACTACGGTGGAAATCCTTGAATCCGGATTTTGTTTCAAACCATGATTTTTTGGTTCAAGGGTTGAAAATTTTGGTCAAGTTAGGGAAAGGTTCCTAAACTTGGATTTTTGAACAATGAAACGATGGAAATAAGCATTGTTTAAATTTATAGAAATTTCAACATTTGATATGAAAATTCTAAAAAAAGGTGGGTTTAGCGAGCGTGTACCTGGAAACTGGTTTTGGCCGTGCAGGCATTGCTCTTACCCAGTTGGGTAAGTCTTCAAGGGTAGTACCGCTTTAAGAGCTTGCCGTTGATGGGCATCATACATCTGTCACCTTCCATGTTTAGGAGTGCGTATGCGCCGTTGGAGAAAACCTTGTCGATGACATAGGGTCCCTCCCATTTTAGCTCAAATTTGCCTTTGGACTTGTGAGCGAAGACCATTGGTCTTTTTACCGCAAGAATCAAGTCACCCTTTTTGTAGGCGCGTTGCCTGACCTTTTTGTCGAAAGATCCTGCCATGCGTGCTTGGTAAAGTTCAATGCTCTGTTGAGCTTCGAGCCGTCTCTCATCGAGATTGTCCAGCTCATGGAGTCGCAATTTGACATTGCTTTCCTGAGTCATGTCATTTTGCAAGGATACCCTCAAGGAAGGAATTTGTACTTCCAAGGGCACGACAGCTTCACATCCATAGACCAAGGAGAATGGTGTGCTATGGGTTGGTCCTCGAACGGTGGTTTGATAGGCCAACAAAGCTTCAGACATTTTGTCGCTCCAGTCTTTTTTGTGACTAGAGACCATTTTTTTTTTTAGGTTTTTGCAGAGTGTCTTGTTGAAAGCTTCTGCTAATCCGTTTGCTGCCGGATTGTATCGAGTCGAAGGATAGCTTTGGATTTTGTATTTGTCGCAGAACCTGTAGAATCGATGATCCCGAAATTGTGGTCCGTTATCATGGACGAATCTTTTGGGTATGCCGAAACGACAAATGATGTTGGTGCGCAGGAACTGAAGGACTGATGAGGTCTTCATTTCGTTGAACGCAAATGCTTCTGACCATTTGGAGAAATAATCCGTAGCGGCGAAGATGAAGCGATGACCTTTACTCAAAGGGGGAGAAATAGGACCTATGATGTCCATACCCCAGGCTTCGAAAGGCCATGAAATTGCTGTAGGATGCAGCCATTCTGGAGGCATGTGAATGTAATCTCCATGAACTTGGCATTGTTGGCAGCGCTCAGCAAATTGCATTGCGTCAGCTACCATGGTAGGCCAGTAATATCCTAACCTTTTTATCTGATCATAGAGCTTAGGACCAGCCTGATGAGCTCCGTAAAGACCAGCATGAACTTTTTTGAGTGTGACAAGCAGCGTAGAAGTACTCCGTTGAAGGATTTCCTGTAAAGGACTTTTGAAGGAATATCCAAATGAAAGCTTGGGGTTCACCTTTGGATGCTTACCCGTTCTTTTGGGTCTTCAGGTAGGATTCCGAACATAATGTAATCAATGAACGGATCCCTCCAGTCGCCGATTGAAGTTTGAAGGATTGAAATCCGACTTCTAACCACTTGGTGGCATTCAGCAACTGCTTGGTGTGTGTTAAGAGGAGGAAGGATTCTTCTTTCGCACACTGTGACTTGCATGTTTTCCCCTTCCTGGATTTCCATGGATGCGGCAAGTCCAGCTAGGGCATCTGCACGTATGTTTTCACCTCTACGAATGTGGGTGATGTGATAGATGTCAGACTTTTGCAGAAGCGATTGTGCTTTGTTGTAGTAAGGCAGCAAATCTGGCTTCCTGACTTCAAATTTCTGATTCATCTAGTTGACGATCAGTTGAGAGTCTGCAAAGACTTCCAGCATGGTGATACCGGATTCGATGGCGAGTTCCAATCCTAGGATCAGAGCTTGATATTCAGTTGCATTGTTTGTGCATGGTTCCAGTAGTGAGAAAGTGTGTGGAATCATGTATTTGTCGGGGCTAACAAAGAGGATGCCAACTCCTGAGATCAGATGTCTTTTTTCATTTGCTGAGGATGTATCAGTAGCAGAGTTGCCATCCTCAGTGATTGTGTTGCACGGAGCATTTTCCGGGAACAAGTCCTGATCAGGATCCAGCAACCTTTCTTCTTCGTTGACCAATTCATCGTCCCATGCATCAATAGCTGGGAATTCTTCAGTCAGGAAGGGTGTGAACTTTGAAGTCACAGTCTCAGGAGAAGAAACCTGAGAGGGTGTCATCTCAATGAAAGTCACGTGAGATGAGGTGGCTCCTGAAGATACATTGCTAGGCGTCGCCGGAGTGTAAGTGCTCTCATCAGACGATGCTTCGGAAGAGCTATAATCCTGAATTATCACATTACAGGAAGCTCTGACGGGAGACGTTGCCTGATCGGAGTCAGACTCATCCTCGGATGTAAGAGGATCATCTATCCAGTAATTTTCTCCATTTTCAGGAGTTAAGGGAGGATGTACCTGATGGTCTTCAGGGACTTCAGGCTCTGGATCGCGAGAAGGCTCGTTGACGCGGTCTTGCTCTTGTTCTAGAGCGAGACGCTGCAAGATCCTTGCATATTCTTCAAGATCAGGCATGGGAGCCAAATCTTCTTCTTCATCAACTCTTTGTGGCTCAACATGGTTGATTTCCACTGGAGCAATGAGAGGTGCTGGGTCAGCAGCATTTTCTTGTACAGCCTCTTGGTCTTCTTCATCATCAGACCAGGATCCTTGTGGCTGTAGGGGGTTAAACCAGATTACTGGCATAAGATGATTCTCAGGAACCCATTCTTCATCGGAGAGGTATTCTCCTGTTTCAAGGGACTCCTCCCACTCGTCTGTGTAGTTGGATTCGAATCCATCATCGGTGTTGCTGGACTCGTATCCATCAATGGAGAATCCAACTACCGAATTGCAAGAGTATGATGTCTCCTGCATGGCTTCTTTGAATTGAGATGGCATGAAATCACTGAGAGTGAATTTTCTTACCCCCTTTGAAGTCTCTGGAAGGGATGTTTTTGTTGCCTCCAGTGAAGCGGTAGAGGAAGCCTCTGCCTTTTCTTTAACTTCTTGTTTTGGCTAGGTCTTCTCTTGCCATTTGAGCTTAAGGAGATATTTCCTAGCCTGCCTTCACTGTTGAGCTGTAGGCTTTGTTTTCACGACCTCCCAATTTTCATATTCCAGGAGATCGGGATGTACCCATATGGGTTGTCCGTCTGGTGTCGGGTAAGGAACCAGTTCCTCGGATGCTTGGATTGAGTTTATCACCTTGAAGGAAGTAGTGATCTTCTTTTTCGGTGATTTTGATATTTGTCCACATGTCACCATGTTGATGGAGGCAGACCCATAGTTTTTGTCAAAGGGGATGACTCCGTTTTTCCACATCTCGTTTATTTTCTCCCTCATAACGAAGCATTGATTGAGAGGATGCGAGATCGTCTGGTGGTATGGATAGTACCGAGGATCGTTGGTTTTGCCAACATCACCCGGTCTTTTTGGTTCAGGCAAGGTGAGCTTGCCTTTTGCCATAAGAGCCCCGAAGATTTCATCAACATCTTCATCAAACGGGTATTTCTTCTCTACTCATTCTTTGAAGGCATCAAAGAGTTCAGGTCTCTTACCAGTAGCTTTGTTTTCAGCTTTCTTTGGTGGCTGAGGGGCTGACTTGGTCTGCACATTGAGGACCTCTTTCTTCTTTGGTTTATTGGCTCTTTTCTTGATGATTTCTGACTGTTGAGGTCTTTAATCACTGTTTCAGCTTCCATGGAAGCTTCTAGGAGTTCTCCCAGGTTCTTTGATTTGTTGCCGATGATCATGGAGTGGATTCTAGCTCTCATGTTGTTTCGGCAGATGTCGACAAGCGACGCTTGTGGTAGTACATCAGAGCATTTGTACGCCATTGCTTTTCATTTATAAACGAAGTCATATGTTGATTCATTCTCCCCCTGTTTTAGGCTGCACAGCTGAGCCATAGTAACGGGATGATCCTCACCTTTGAAGTGAGTCAGGAAGCGTGTCTCTAACATGGCCCAATTTTGGATCGAGTCCTCCGGCAGAGTGGAGTACCAATCGAAGGCCGTACCTTTTAGGGTACTTGCAAAGAGGCGGAAGGAGCAGTTTGTTCCTCGGGAAGTGGGAATGGTCTCAGCATCCCAAAGACAATAGTCCGGGGAGTCGAGGTCGACCCGGAGCTCAGAGAGTTGCCGAGGGAGTTGACGCTTCGGCAGCTGATGGGGCGCTTGTAGGTGCGCGTGGTTTGCTTCTGTTGAAGCATGACTTGGTGCTTGCTTTCATCGAAAGTAATGGTAAGCGATGCTGCCATTGTTAGTTTTTTCAAAAAATTTCTGAAACAAGACCACATCCATTAGTAATCACAAGAATATAATGATCATAAATGGGAAGTTCTATGGTTTTGTCTTTTCAAATTGCTCGAGGAAGATGACCCAAGCAATATGAAGAAGGCAAAACTCCATAGAGGGTACAATTGTTCTGATCGCAGGTATGGTAAGCCCAGAATGAGCGTCCCAGTGACTGCTAGAAGCAATTGTGAACTTAAATTCGACTTATCGAGGAGCAGAGCTTGCTCGAGGTAAGAAGAATACAAAGTTGGAGTTACAAATGTGCCGATCGCAATACAGTAGACCCTGAAAGGGCGTATTAGTACCGCTAGACATAAATGTTTTGAGACCGCATCCATGAGATGAGATTCTCTGTTTTGAAAGGTCAAGATTGGATTCATCAAAGAGAGCAGATGGTATTCCGATCTGAACACAGGCTCAGCGATTTCCGCGAGAGCCAGTGCTCAGAAAGAAATGAACCATAATTTCTCGAATCTGAATGCAAAAATGACGAGTTTTTTTTTTTGAAAGGCCAATATCTGGTTCATTAAAGAGAGCAAAAGGTATCCAATCTGAACACGGGCTTAGCGATTTCCGCGAGCGCCAGTGCTCAGAAAGGAGAAGACCAAGATTTCTCCAATCTAAACCCAAAATGACGGAAGTTTTTATTTTTTATTTTTTTTTGAATTTTTTTTATTTTAAAATTTTTATTTTTAAAAATTTTATTTTTGAAAAATTTTATTTAAAAGACGAGAGAGTACACATAGGCCTCCTAACCCAGTCTTATGAAATCTCGATTGATAGAATTGCCCCCAGGTAAGGGTAGGATTACTTAATGAACCCGTTTGGAGGACCCTTGCCTAGAACAATCAAGCTGTCTCCACACTCTGGACAAGGCTTTACTTGAATCAACCATGATCAAAGAACGCAGTTGGTTTAACCTTAGTGGTCTATGTCTTTTTTTTTTATATTTTTATATTTTTTGATTTTTAATGAACTCATCGAAGAGAAACGATGGCCCAAAACCTTAGTCGAACAGGCTCAACATTTCTGCAAGCACGATGAACGATAGGAAAGGATCAAGGTTTCTCAATTTTGAATCCAAAATGAAAAATCTGATTTTTTTTTGTTTTTTTGTTTTTTTTTTCTTTAATGAACTCATCGAAGAGAAACGATGGCCCAAAACCTTAGTCGAATAGGCTCAACATTTCTGCAAGCACGATGAACGATAGGAAAGGATCAAGGTTTCTCAATTTTGGATTCAAATTGAGAAATCTAATTTTTTTTTCTAGATCTTTAATGAACTCATCGAAGAGAAACGATGGCCCAAAACCTTAGTCGAACAGGCTCAACATTTCTGCAAGCACGATGAACGATAGGAAAGGATCAAGGTTTCTCAATTTTGAATTCAAAATGATAAAATCTAATTTTTTTTTGTTTTTTTTTTCTAGATCTTTAATGAACTCAGCGAAGAGAAACGATGGCCCAAAACCATAGTCGAACAGGCTCAACATTTCTGAAAGCACGATGAACGATAGGAAAGGATCAAGGTTTCTCAATTTTGAATTCAAAATGAAAAAAAAAATTTTGAAAAGAGAAAGAGTGGAAATAAATTCAAAGAATTAGAAATTTCCAAAAAATCTCATCTCATTTTTTTAGATGCGGAATCATACATAGGCCACTAATTAGAAAGTAGCCAAGGAATTGAGGAAAAGAAATATAAGCATAGAGCAAAAGATATGATATGCAAATATTTCATTTCTAGCATCGTGTTTTCAAATGAACGGGTCGCACCGGGTGGAGCCAGCTTGATGGACCGCGCGTCTACCTGGTTCTACCGAGGTTGGCGGACGTGGGAGTCCATAGGGTCCGACCCTTTCGTAACCGGGGGGCAAAGGCGTGCATCAACATTTTTTTGTATGGGTGTGCCGGATTTTCTATTTTACTTGGAATTGCAAGTGGTGATCCGGAGATCAACCTTCGCAAGTAAAAAGGAAATCAACTTCTTTCCAGTTTTCCATTGCACATATATTTAAGAAAATAGACATTTTCTTGATTTGCCGTGAAAGGCGATTTTTTTGGCATTTATAGCCGATTTTGGCGTTTATAGCCGATTTTTGGCATTTATAGCCGATTTTGGCGTTTATAGCCGATTTATAATCCTTATCAATAATGAAAGACAAGAGTTGTGATTTTTGTCTCTTTTAAAAAAAAGACAAACTATAATGAAAAGCAAGAAAAGGAGGATCTAACTTCTCAGGAGATTGTGGGGGACCCGTTCAGATTGACGCTCGCAAGCCATATGTGGACTTCGCCATCATCCATGCAGATGAGAACAAAGGATGCTATTGATTCGCTTGACTTGGCTATAACCTTAGGTTTTTAGAGGACAAAGACCAAGAGGAGGTCCTATGTCCAATAAAAAGCCAAGTAGACGGGCTAAAAGGCCACGTCTAAGCCATTGGAGGCAGAAGGAGAAGGCAAGGACCTTGGGGGGGCGGGGGGTACCCCCCAAGGGACTTTTGTCACCTTGTAGCGGTGGTCGGTGTAGAACTTCCGCAGAGTCTTCTCTCTTTCTTTCTCTTAGATTCTCTGCAGTTTGTTGTTGTTTTTTTTCTTCTTGGAGTGCTCTCCTATTTATAGGCTTTTTGGTAGCCATTTAGGAGGGTTTATGGGCTTTTATTGTCATTAAGCCGCATAATGGGAGGAGTTACAGGATTTAATTTCTTTATTTTGTAACTCCTTTTTCTTGGCTTCTGATTAGCCGGAGGAGATTAAGGGCATTTAATCGCCTTTAATCGCCATGATGGGAGGAGTTTCATGGGTTAAATGCCATGGATCTCTTGACTTGTAACTCCCGGATGCTTGCTTCTGATTGGTCTATCCAAAGAAATGGATTAATGACTGTAATAAAGCTAGTCAATTAATCGCGTTAAGTGGTCGCTGAGCAGTTGAAGAGTCGCGGGCCGTGCCGCGCCTTTTGGGATTCTTCTGGCGATGATCATCGATGGATCCTCATGTAGATCGAGATCGGATGACCATGTAACTTCAGGTGTTGGTTGCCAACAGGGGGTCGGTGCCATTTGTCCTGTCGATTTCTCGATCGGTCGGGTAGAAAGCACACTTTTTCTTGTTGACCAGTTGGCGATCAATGTTGATTTCGATACTCTTGATGATTAACCCGTGTTTTTGACGAATGTCAGAGGATTTGGTGTCTCAAAAGTATGAATTTTGGAAAATACCAGAGGCCGGACGCTTCGAATCGCGAGAAAAAGGGCGAAAAACGGGGTTTTTCCGGGGCACACCGGGCGATCCCGGGCCCCTGCCGGGGGGGGGGGGGGGGGGGGGGTTCCCCCTTTTGTCCCATTTTGTATCCGTTTTTGCTGTTTTTCGATTCTTTTTTCTTCTGTATTTTTCCTTGATATTTTTGATCATTTATTGGCCTGATTTCCCTGTAGAAAACCTGATGAGAATCCTTGTATTTTATTTTGCAAAGTTTCCAATTTTCTGAGAAAGCCGAAGACTTTGTTGCGCAGAGCTGCCGATTTTCCGTCAGAAGCTGAAACTGGGACAAACGATGTCGGAATGACCTGAGATTTGGGGTGAAGCCTGCTGAGCAATAAATAAGACCAACCATAGGCTTTTGTTTGAGTTTTGAAGCCGTTTGGGGCCCTATCACTAGTAGACTTGTTTTTGTCGCGATGAAGATGTCGCGGTTTGATGTGCGGTCAACCGATGTCCGATTGACTTGAAATTTGACAGAGAACCTATTGGAGTCATTTTAAGATGATCTATAGGCTCTATCTTGGAAACCATGGTCCCGGGGAGCTTCGCTGCCGAGAGGCCTGATTTGGCTTCCGAGCGTCTAAGTCTGGTCAAATGTTGTCGAAATGACCTGAAATTTGACGTGTAGCCCTTTGTAAGCATTTTGAAGCCGTGCATGTGCTCTATCTGATGAGTGATGGCCTCGGTGGTTCTCGCCGCCGAGAGGCTTGCTTTAGCTGTTCGAGGGTTGATGTAGGGTCAAACGTTATCGGTTTGACTCGGAACTTGACGTGGAGCCTTTTGGATGTATTTTGAGACCATCCATCGACTCTAATCGAAGATTTGGTGTCTCCGATGCTTTCGCCGCCGGGAGCTCCTTTTCAGCTGCCGGAGAAGCGAAGTTAGGCCAAATGATTTTGAAATGGCCCGAAACTTCTTGTGTACTCCTCTTTTGGCTGTCTTGAAGGATATTGCAGTTTTTGTTTGATTCTGACAAGATTTGATTTTTTGGAAGTAGCATTGCCTATTTATGGCAGGTTGCGACTTCATGTGGCCTTTGGAACTTGAAGAGGCAAATTGACATTTTTGGTGTCAACATGAAGCAGATGTTTGCATCTTACGATAGGGGACAAATGTGATTCTCAACTGATCATGAGAGTTCATCTCAGGTACAAAATTTTTTTACATTAATAGTAGATTCCTGAACATAATTAAATATCTTATTGATAAATTACTCACTATTCCTAATATATAATAGGGAATTTAATGGCAAAAACCCTCCTATACGGCCTATTGTTGCATTTGGCCCCAATAAAAAATATCAAACTGATTGGGCCTTGAATCCACGTTCCCTTTTTTTTTTTTTGTCTTCTAGCGCTATAGTCGATATCGACTATCTCTGCACCATACATAACCCCACCAAACCGCTTTCACTCGAATTGTCTGTCTCCTTTTCCCCTAATCCCCTTTTCCCTTTCATCTTCGTTGGCGTCTTCTCTCTTCTCAACGGTGGTCCCAGGAGGTGGTCCCAGGGTATCAATCGCTCCAACTTTTCAAAGACTATCCACAGCCACACGCACATGGAGGTATGTTCCTGTTCGTTGTCGTAGCTGTGTCCTAGGAGCATTTGTGCCCTAAATTTGGAGTGGGATTTATTGGGTTTCGATGGGTTTGATCATTTGGAAGGGAGCGACCTTGCAATCTCCTTCTAACTATGTATTTTCAATAAAATGCAATCTTATTCTGCCTTTCTAGTTTGCCCATTTAGAAATGGTTGCACCGACATTGAGCACTGCCATTTGTGGGTTCTTGTGGGGCTATATGGAATCATAGAAAATGGGTTTTGAATTAAGATGACATTTGAATGGAATTTACCAACTGGGTTCCAAATACAAAGTAAAAGTAGCCCACTCTTTGGTTTAATGATGAAATTTTGCACGTGAAGGATAGGATCCATGTTTTATATTTCAATGATTTTTTCCTCTTTAAAAACAAATGTAGCAAGTGCAGTTGACCCACCTAAAGAAACTGCTAATTGGACAACATCACAGTCGATGGGAACCAATAGTACCAAACATTTCCAAATTTTATGAATACATTGATGGACATCCGATTGATTGCTTTGGATTTATATATCTATTCTGATATGACTTTTTGATAAAAAAATGTTTTAAGTTTAGTTTTAATTGGGGCCATTTGTTTAAATCGAATTAAATTCCTCAAAATCATATAGTAAAAGGGGTTCTAACGAAAGAATTTTAAAGAGGTAAGGGGTGAGGGATATAAGGTGGAGATGCCATCAAAAGGAAGACCATGTGACAGTCATTTGTGGACCTTCATCTTTATTATTCAATTTTAGAAACTATCATTGAAATGATTTTTTCTGAATAGACTTCAAATCATTTTAATTTTTCCTGATTGACTAATTTTCATAGCTATCTTATAAAGAGAGGGGAGACTAGTGTGGTTTTTCTGTTCATTTCTCAACATTAGACTAGTCCAAGACATGATATTTGTTTAATCAATGTGATTAGACCAGCAATTAGAGATAACCAAACTGTTTTGAATATGCTACGAATTTGTTAATTCTTGACTTCATCTTTTCCTAATAGTTCCAATCTTAATGGGGGTCTCCGAAGAGACGTTGATTATCAGTATTCAACAAGTGATTAGACATGCCATTTTGTAAGTGATTTGATGAGTAATTAGAGAATATTATAATACTCCAGAGAAGTCTAGAAAATGACTTTCTGTCACCTCAACATTCCATGAGAGGTAGGCATGTAACTGAGCAATTAGACATGTGATCATAGTCATTACACATGTCATTTGAAATCTTGGCCAAGAACTCTTGTGAATGTGAAAGAGGTTAGCTGTGTCTTAGAAAAATGACTATTGGCACCAAAAACATTCCATGAGAGTTAGGTATGCCATTCAATGAGCAATTAAACATGTGATCATAGTCATTACACATGTCATCTGAATCTTGGCAAGGTACTTTTCTAGTTGTAAAATAAGTCAGCTATGCCTTATAGCCTTACAGGACCTTGCTCTCTTTCCTATTACAAGTCACAGTACCTACAAATCACGGAGAATCTGGGTGTGTCATAGGTGTAACTTGAGCAAACAAGGAAGGCTTAGACCCATGTCTCTGTGGGGCTGTTTGCCTACTTGGCATTGAATTAGTTAAAAATCATCATATTCCTAGAATTTAATTTTCCAGTATAAAATGAGGAAGTTGTTTAAAGGCATCTTACAAATGCTGATATCCAAACCTTCACTTTTGACCACATGAGAGATTGGGACACCTTAAAAACTTAATAAATTCAATACCAACTAAACAAAAGGGCATCAAACTAGAATACAATTTGGGAGGGCTTGTTTGGGTTTTGGCTGAGACTTGGGCCTTGATTTTGAAGATGAGACTTAGCTACACTCAAGTTCAGGCCATTGGTAACCCCAAGTTACATATCTATATTATTCTAATGTATATGTATGTATTTGTGTTTATTCTTGGATTACATGTTCCATTTGCAAAAATCTCCTTCTCGTCAACTTGATGTAAAAAATGCATTTTTTTAAAAAAAGTAGCAGAGAATTTATGAGGAAGTTTGTTTGTAATCACCAACTTAGCTTGGGGCTTAGATTATGAATTTAGAATCGGGCTTAGGCTTGGTAATCCAAGTTGTAACCAAGCGTGGGCTTATCTATACTCATTTTGGTCTGAGCTTTAGTACTTATTAGGAAATTATTTTGCCTAAACTGCCCAAGTTAGTACCCTAGGATGCATGGCCCATACTTATGATATACAAAACACATTTGATTGTCTATTGTCCATATTAATTGGCCAAACTAACACAGTTAACATTTTGCAGGTTCGTGAAGAAAACAGCAATGATTGTTCCAAGGGACTCCTCTTCCAGCAAACAAATCATATCTCAGAGGGAATTCGTCAAGGAGAGGTATAACGCACCCATAAATCTGTTCTCTATTTATAATCTCAATATCTTAGTTTTGTTGTATTGTCCATGGAGTTGGTTCAATTGTTATTGTACTTACCAGGATTTCGGACACATGAGATGTATCCCATCAAATCCCGATAAACATATATGGGTGCTTACAGAAAATCAAAAGCGATACGTGCGGCAAACGGGTCTACACCACTTGGTAGGCATAGATCGTATGGTCATAGACCATGCCTTGATAACAACTTTGATTGAGAGGAGGCGTCCAGAAACAAATTCATTCCATCTGCCATCCGGGGAAGCAACTATAACACTTGAAGATGTTGGTTATATCTATGGCTTGCCAGTCGATGGCTCGATCGTAACCGGACAGACTTTCTCAGGTAGATTTGTAGAGCCAGTTTGTCAAGAGTTGCTTGGGATCACGCCACAGAAGAAGCAAGACTATATTGGCATCACGATAAAATTCAAGTGGCTTGAGGACAACTTTAGCCCTTCTGCCTTGCAGGATGAGAACAGGAAGAAACACATAGATGATGAGATCAGAGCCACTCGGGCATATCTATTCTTTTTGGTGTCCGGTCAAATATTCACACAGACTTCTGGTGCCAGGGGGCCTGCTTATCTGCTTGAGTTGTTTAGAGAACTCAAGCCTTACGCATGGGCCCCCACATGTCTTGCAAACCTTTATAAAATGTTGGCAAAGGCAAGTTGGTGGGGGCAGAGAGAAGAAAGAGGATGAAGGATAGAAGAAAGAGGATGAAAGAAAGAAGAAAGTCTCACAAGAGGAGGACATTAAGTCCTGCAGAACACCCATGGGGCCTTTGCAGCTTTTACAGGTGCTTAATTCTCAAACTATACTTGCAAAAGTTTGCATAATTTAAAACCAAACTAACGCCCATGTCTTAATGTTTTCCATCGCAGTTATGGGCTTACTCTTGAATGGCTATTGGATGGTGTCCTCTGCCAGATCGTAGTTGGAAGAAGGACATAAAATTCCCACTCTTCAAGACATGGCATAGGAGGTTGGGGGAACACCCATACACAGCATCAGTCAAGGAAGTAAGACACCAACTAAACACCTTGCCGGCTGATGGGGTTATAAATATATTAGTGTTTTCCAATATAATTTTACATAATTATTACTTTGGTTTTCCATTGTCTATGTCTAACGTCTTCTTATATTAACTGTATACAGTTCACTTGGCAGCCGTACAAGAACTACAACAAGAAATTCCAAATGAGTGTGCCTAAAGGGGATCGCGAACTTTTTCGTCATCGACCGTCCTAGTGTGGTATTGGATTGTTGAGCGGCATAACACGTGGTGAGTCATGAAGCAATTTGGGCTTAAGCAACTGCCCCCCCCCTCCCCTCCCTTTAGTTTGCCAGACGTGAGAAGAGAACGTATAGAGAGGGTTGTAATTGATTATAGCTTGCATATGGATGAAGAGATAGCAGCATCGTGGGCTGCAAGAAGGCAACTAGGATTACGCGGGGAGGAGTGCACCCAGTCTGTCCATTCTGAAGAGTACTTCGTCTGGTATGTTACAAACACACTCCAACACATAGGAAGGGTTGGGCACAGTGCGGTTAATGAGGCAGAAGCACATGCACATCATGCCAGCCCATGTGTCCTACAACAATTTGTAAGTATTGAATGTACATGAATTGATGTTTTCCTTTTATATGGTAGACTGACTGCTTTAATAGTGGATGACATAAATTCTGTAACTGATTCTAGGTTGAACAACTTGTTGCTCGTTTAAAGCGATCATGTGATCGGGTGGACAGAAGGAAAAAAAGCATATCAAGTTTGGCGGACTCGATCCGGAAAAAGCTTAAGACCTTTGAGGCAGCATTCGAGGACGAAATTCAAAAACTTCAACATGGAAGATGGCAATAGTTCATTGTCCGATGAGGATGTAGAGAAGGTAAACTGCCAAGTTCTTTTCTTGAATTAACTCTTATGCAATCTGACTTTGTCCATACTGTTTACTTTCAGACAAGAACTGGAACCCATCATAGTGGTCCATCTCACAATGTATGGGGTACTCATGCTGGTCCATCTCAAAAGGTTTCCCCTCAGGTGGCTCCCGAGACTGATGCTGGTCCATCCCAAACTTCTCCCCCTCAGAATGTTCACGAGGCTGTTGCTAGTCCATCCCAAACTATTCCCCCTCAGATGGCTGTCGAGACTAATGCTGGTCCCCCTACAATGTTCCCTCCCATGCGAGAGTCAAGAAACCAGCACTTAAAAGTAAAAAAGCGAAAACTTACAGGAGAAAGGACACAAAACATTGCGAAGACGTTCCAAGCGAAGGTCATCCAGCCGAAATACCACCATTTGAAGAGGTGCTCGACACACCCCCACTAGCCAGGGTACTGTTTGACACTCCGATGTCAGTTCATAGTGATTCCACAGCAGTTGCTGCCACACCAATGGCTAGTGTAATGTCTTTGACTTGGAGAATCAAGCGCCTGCCCCATACGAAGAAAGTCCCCGTAAAGTTCTCCGACTACTCTCATTCTATGGTGCATTCGGGCTACGTATTAAATGAACAGGAGCAATTCCTGGTGCAGGGTTTCAAGAAAGCTTACAGTACAAAGTTGTTGATACCAAAATGTCACTTTGCCTTTTCAACATCAAAAGCTACATGAAGTCATGGGCTACCAGAAATGGGCGATGCTACTTCTAAAAAATCAAATCTTGTTAGAATCAAAGAAAAACTGCAAGATCCTTCAAGCCAATCAAAAGAGGAGTACACAAAAAGTTTTGGGCCATTTCAAAATCATTTGGCCTAACTTCGCTTCTTCGATAGCTGAACAGGAGCTCTCGGCGGCGACAGCATCGGAGACACCAAACTTCGATTTGTAAGATCCCGACCCCAGTCCTTTTGTTTAGCATTGTTTTAATCGTGGTTTAGCTTGTTAAGTGAGATTTGATTTAGTTTGATCTTGTTTTTGAGTTTGACTAGATTTTTCCTTAGTCTTTGAGATTTTGTAGACCGTTGACTTTGGTTTGACCCGGTCCATATGATTTGTATTTTTATGAGAAATTACTTCGGATTTCTAAAAAAATGCTGGATTTGACGTATTTTGACTCATTTGATGAAGTTTAACAACTTTCATATTTTGACCATTTTGATTTGATACTCAAAAATCACGTTTTTCGAGGAAAATGGGCAAAAATGACATTTTCACTAAATCTGTCCATGAATTTCGAAAATTTCAGAAATTGGGGAAAATATACTTTTCGGAAAGTAGATATTTCACCGATCATTTTTGTCTTCTTCGTCGTTTTCGTTCGGGGCCCGCAAATGTTAGTTTCAGCCTTGTGAAGGTTGGGGCCCATGGGGCCCAACCCATTGTTCTCTTTATAAGAAGCCATGGGCTCTTGTCTTCCCCATTTTTCCTTTTTCCTGCAACAAGGGAGGAGATAGGGTTTCTCCCAGCCCCCTTTCTCTCTCCTCATGTATCCCTTCTTCTTTGATGCTAAATGGAGATTTGAGCTTCCCATTTTCTTCTCCTCTCTCCAAGCTTTCCATAGATGTCTTTTGCAAGAGATTTGGGCTAGGAGAGACCACCTTTCCATGCATTTCTTCTTGGTTTGAGCTTTTATAAGGTGAGCAATGGATTTCTTTCTCCAAATCTTTGTTTTCCAAACCATTTTGAAGGGTTTTGTCATTTATGCAATGGGTTTTTATGGAGATTTACAATGGATTGATTTCTAGGGTTTCTTTTGAGCTTTTTTTGGGGGTTTTGTAATTTTGGAGCTTGAGGCCATAAGAGGACCTTCATGGAGTGTTTTTGCATCTTCTCTTGACCAAGGCAAGTGAATTTCACAATTAATATGATGTTCTTGTGTCTCTTGTTTAAGCTTCATGTCTTTTTCCTTATTTTGTTCAAATTTTTCATGGTTTATGGATTGGTTTTGAATGAATGAAGAAACACTATGTTTATTCCACTTTTGCTATTGCTTTACATTGTATAGGAGGTTTGTCTTCACCTTGTTCACTTTGAAAAACTAGCCTTCCTTGTGTTAAATAGTGTGTTCAAAGAAAGGGAAGAAAACTTTGCTTTAAAAAGTGTTGTGTTTGATCAATTGGTTGGATCATGGATGGTGATTTGAGGAGTTTAGAAGGTCAAGCAAGGGCCCAAATTATTGTGGAAAATTGTAGGAATGAAAAGGAATGGAATTGAGCAAGAAAAGAGGAAGAAAACAAAAAAAAAAGGGAAGAATTCTGCACTCGGGCCGGACTGGGCAGGCCCAGTCCGCTCGAGCGACCCACTGGGTCGCTCGAGCGGACCAGGCACTGTCTGGGTCCGCTCGAGCGACCCAGCTTCTGTCTGGGTCCGCTCGAGCGAGCCCAGCTCAGTCTGGGCTCGGGTTCGGGCCTGGATTTGGGGATTTTTGTGGGCCAGATTGTTGGGGTTTCCTTGGGCCTGATTCAGGCCAGTCTTTGGGCCATGTTAAGACCTGATGCTGGGTCATTTTAGGGCCTGACATTGGGCTGTTTTAAAACTTGGTTGTGGACCATTAAAGGTTTAGTTTTGGGTTGTTTTAAAAATTTGATTTGTGGGCCTGTTCAAAGTTTGTTTGGACTGTTTTAAGAATTGTTTTGTAGGCCACTTAAGGACTAGTTTTGGACTGTTTTTAAACTTGTTTTGTGGGCTTGATTAAGGTTGGTTTTGGATTGTTATTGAGGACTATTTTGGACGTGGATTAAGGCCAACTATGGGCCTACTTTAAAGAGTTTGGATTTACTGGTGATGCTCGGAATTTGTGAAATGGGAATGATGTGAGAATGAGCTTATGTGAGATTATCCGGGAACCGTTCGGGTCTCAATGCGCACTTTATCATTTAAACATTATAGATTTTCATTGGCATCAAACACATTCTTTATTAATCAATGTTTAAAGGTTAAATGTGCATTGAGATGGTTCCTTGGTAAGTCATTATGTCATTCTCCACTATCCATTCCATTTCAAGTTAGAAAAATATGTTGATATTTGTATTTGCACTCTTTGGTAAACTAATTTGAATAGCATCGGTGATTTGCTATAAAATCATGTGTTTTCCCATGTTCGAAAGGGTTGATCGTATGATTTTATACAAATCACTTTGATGTGTATTCGAACGGTTTATCATGGATATTCGTATGTTTCCTCCGATTCGATTTGAAACGAGATTGGAGTATGTTTGTCACATTCGGGATTTCTTCGATGAGACTATTGTTTTGATAAGACTAGTATTTGAAAATAAAAACCTCGGGGCAAGACGGGGCCAGAGCTATGTGGTGCGAGCCCATGAGCCAAAGAGGCTATGATTTCGAAAATAAAACCCCGAGGCAAGACGGGGCCAGAGCTATGTGGTGCGAGCCCCTGAGCCAAAGGGATTAGTATTATGTTAGATTTGTATCCGTTCGAGTTTTGAAAACTAAAGGCACCACTAGGCTTAGGTCACCTTGTCGGGCTGATCACCCGGCTTGGGATCTTTATTCTGTCCGCCAGCTGCAGCTTGGGTTCTGTCTGTACCGACCATGGCAACGGTAATTATCTGCCGGTCCCATTTGTATGGCTACGGTTCTGATACTTTTGATCTGCCGGTCCCATTTGTATGGCTACGGTTCTGATCCTACTTTAGTACCACGTTCAGTGGCTACGCTCTGTCTGCTCTTATTACTTCGGCAATAGGAGGATTTAGCTATTTGTGGTTGCCAGTGTTTTATCTGCATATTACTTTAGTTTATGATTCTTGTGGGTCATACTCTTTATGTTTTGATTTAGTTAATGTTTACGATATCGATCATTTATCATATTGTCGTTATTATTCAGGATTTGAAAGGTATTTCCAACCATTAAATGCTTTCTGTGGGCTACTATCTTTCGAGACATTCGTACTTCTGAGATTGCCCTTTTATTGCTTTGATATTTATGTTCGGTTTTTCGATCGTTTTATCGTGATTTATTGTTATTATTGGTTAGACTCTTTATTTGGTTTTACGATGATTTCATCAGGTTTTATGTATGTTCTTTTGTTTCATATTACTTGTTTATTTACTTGCCAGACCGTTGTGTCTGACCCTTTTTGTTTGGTGCCAGTTCCTTCTCTTTCTGTTTGTAGGTGTTTGATCAGAGGAGGCGGTGGGACCGCCGGTCTGACGTGAGAGGCTGCCCGTTGATATCATCTAGATGTCAAGTTTGGCACCGGAGTTCGTATCACACCTTTGGGGGTAGTATTTCTGTTTAGTTGGTATATTTGTATGGCTTGTTAGCCTTTTTATTTGGGTTGTAATTAAGACAGTTGTTAATTGAAATTTGAATATGGGAAATAATAGATTTGTTACTACCAGCTCAGTGTGTTGTGATTTATGACTTGTGCCAGTCTTATTATGAGATGGCTTTATGATATTGGTTGCGTGCGACACGGAACCCGATGGCCACGGATTCCGAGTCGTAACACCATGTTTAGCTTCCGCGAAAATATACTCTGATTGTGATGAGATTTGATTATCCTCATTCACGCGGATCTTGGGAACTATAACAAAAAGTTTCAAATTATTCCAAAATTTCGCACCCCGAGATCGGTTCGCTGCAGGTCCCGGTTTCGGGGCGTGACAGGATTAGAGCCTATGGATAGTCTCAAAATACATCCAAAAGGCTCCACATCAAGTTCCGAGTCAAACCGACAACGTTTGACCCCCCATCAACCCTCGAACAGCTCAAGCCTCTCGGCGGTGAGAACCACCGAGGCCATCACTCATCAAAAAGAGCACATGGGCGGCTTCAAGATGCTTTCAAAGGGCTACACGTTAAGTTTCAGGTCATCTCAGTAACATTTAACTAGACTTTAACTCTCAGAAACCAAATCAGGCCTCTCGGTGGCGAAGCTTCCCGGGACCATGGTTTCCAAGATAAAACCTATGGATCATCTCAAAATGGCTCCAATAGGTTTCCAGTCAAAATTCAAATCAATCGGACATCGGTTGACCGCACATCAAGGCGCAACATTTTTCTCGCGACAAAATCATGTCTACTGGCGACAGGACCCCATACGGCTTGAAAACTCAAAGAAAAGCCTATGGTTGGTCTTATTTGTTGCTCAGGAGACTTCACCTCAAATTTCAGGTCATTCCGACATCGTTTGACCCAGTTTCAGCTTTTGACGGAAAATCGGCAGCTCTACGCTACAAAGTCTTTGGCTTTCCCGGAAAAGTGGAAACTTTGCACCCCAAAATGCAAGGATTCTCGTCAAGTTTTCTACAGGTAAATCAAGCCAACAATGTGCAAAAATGTCAAGAAAAATAAAAGAGAAAAAAGAATGAAAGAAGACCTCGAAACGACCGCGAGACGGGACCAAAAGGGGATAATTCCCCCCAGGGTCGCATCCCGCGACCCTGGAGCTCCGGATCACCGGATTCGCCCGGAAAGGCCCATTTTCTGACATTTTTCGCATTTTGAAGTTTGCAACTCCTGTGATTTTCTAAAATTCATGCTTTTGAGGAACCAAATCCTTTGACATCCGTCAAAATCACTGGTCCGTCTTCAAGTGTATCAAAATCAACATTAATCGCCAACTGGTCGACCAAAAAGTGCACTTTCTAGCTGATCGATCGAGAAATCGACAGGACAGATGTCACCAGCCTACTGTTAGCTATCAATGTTTGAAGTTACATGGTCGTTTGATATTGATAAGCATGTAGATCCATTGATGATCATCGCCAAAAGAACTCCAAAAGACACAGCATGGCCCGCGACTCTTCAACTGCTCGGCGACCACTTAATGCAATTAGTTGGCTAGCTTTATTGAAGTCATTAATTCATTTCTTTGGAGGCCCAACTAGAAGCAAGCATTCGGGAATTACAAGTCAAGAGATTCATGACATTTAAAATATGAAACTCCTCCTATCGTGGCGATTAAAGGCGATTAAATGCCCTTAATCTCCACCCGCCAATCAGAAGCCAAGGTCCAGGAGTTACGAAATAAAGGAATGAAACCTTGTAACTCCTCCCTTAATGCTGCTTAAATGTGGTTAAAGCCCATAAATCCTCCTAAATGGCTACCAAGAGCCTAAAAATAGGAGAGCTTTCCAAGAAGAATAAGCATTTGAAATTCGGAAGAATACAGACAGAAAATCAGTGAGAAAGAAAAAGAGAGAAAACTCTGCGAAAGTTCTGCACCGACCACCGCTACAAGGTGACAAAAGTCCCTTGGGGGGTACCCCCGAAGGTCCATGCCTTGTCATGCCCCCGGACCGTGGTCCCGTTAAACAAGACCTTAATTCGGGGTCGTGGCGCGACGGGCCAGAAAATTCTGCCCGTACACGCTAGTTTCGCACAAGTTTCCGCGGTAAGGATCCTCGAAATTCGATCCAACAATGATTAATTAGAATCACATTCACACGAATAAATTATGCGGAATCATTGTAGCAAACATAAAAGTCCATAACATATGTGTATGATGAGAACGCTCAAGACTAGTATAAAAAAGAGAAACATTCCATAGATAGGCCCCAAAGTTAGTTTCAAGTTTAATACAAAAGTCAAGTTAGCTAATAATTGCAATTTCCCAAAAATAAGCCAACAATGGCTACAAACAAGTTCCCAAAGTATAATCTATCCCAAAAGGTGATTGAAGCTCTGAAATCAACCCGACGTCTAAACGACATCATCAGGCTGCCACTCGCGTTCCACAAGAACTACCGGGTCTGCCTCAAAGTGCGCCTCAAGGGCAAGGGGCTCGACATCTGGCACCAAACAAAAAAGGTCAGACACGACGGTCTGGCAAGCAAATATAACATATAATAGGATGATGGAAAGAGTAAAACATTGAATAAATGACAACTACGATTAAAATCCTAAATAACAGAAACGACAAGATAAAAAATCGATTTCTTAAATATTAACGAATCCAAGACTATAATAAGTTGAAATACACAACAACCATAAAGTAAAACATCAACGGATAAAACATTGGCAAACCACGTATAGCTATATTCTCCTGTTACCGAAGTAACAAGAGCAGACAGAAACCGTAGCCTCTAATTGTGGACCGGAACGAACAAGGTCGTTATCAAATAGAACCGTAGCCACTACGCGTGGGACCGGATACAAAACCGTTGCCATGGTCGGTACGGACAGAATCCAAGCTGCAGCTGGTAGATAATTTAAAGATTCCAAGCCGGATGATCAGTCCGACAAGGTAACCTAAGCTTAGTGGTGCCATTAGAGTAAAAGTTCGGAACCTCGAGATAATACAAATCCATTCATAAAGATACATTTCCAAAATCGATAAGAAAACTACTCCGAACAAATACATATCCAACACACTGACAAATCCGAGCAAAATAAGATGAGTAGTCTTATCAACATTCATAAATGTGGTAAACCACCCCAAGGCATTCGGATTTATTTATAAATGGACTCGGATAAAACTTCTAACATGGAATGAATTTAGTGTATGATGATTCAACAGTCTATCGCGGGTCGTCTTGATGCACATTTAGCCCCCCTATTGTCATTAATTAATAGTAATTTGGTGCCACAGAAGATCCTTGACAATTAAAAGGGATGAAGTGTACATTGAGACTTGAAAGATTCCCCAAATGGTCTTATTCATAGCTCAAACTAATTCACATAATGGCTCTATGGTTTTAAAAGGGCTGAATGAGCTTCAAATATAGAAAAGGGATTGGGCTAATTGGACTTGAATATAGGCTTGAAATGAGCCTGGAGAACGGTCCAACAATCCCCTTTAAAACTGATTTAAAACCTCTTTGAAACAGGCCCAAATCCGGCCTTAACCCAAGCCCAAAACAGGCCTCAAACCAGGCCCAATACAGTTCTCAAATGAGCCCAGAACAGACCTTGAAACAGGCCCAAAACAGACCTTAAATGACCCAAATCAGACCTTGGAACAGGCCCCTTTTGCTGGACTGGGCTCGCTCGAGCAACCCAAGGTCTGCTCGAGCGAAGCCCATCCAGAAACTGGGCCGCTTGAGCGAACCAGATTCTGGTTCGCTCGGACCAGGCAGAACCTGGTCCGCTCGAGCAGCCCACTGGGTCGCTCGAGCGGACTGGGCTCTGTCCAGTCCGGCTCAGCTGGGGTTCTTCCCCCTTTTGCAACCTTTTTCATTCCTTTTTTCTTTCCCCTTCTTTCATACACATTTTCATACTTATTTGGGCCCTTTCTTGACCTTCTCAACTCATCAAATACATCATTCAATTGATCATTCCAATCTACCATACAAAGCACTCCAAATCAAAGTTTTCTCCATTCTTTGAACACAAAGATTTTGACATGAAAAAGGCTGATTTCCAAGATGACCAATTTGAAAACAAATTTCCAATTCATTGCAAAACAATAACATAAGTGGAATCAACCATAAACATTACTTCATTTTCCCAAAGTAAATCTATGAATCATAAAGTGATTAGAATATAGAAAGAAAATGCCATGAAATGAAACTTATAAAACAGAACCATCATATTAATGGAAGTATCCACTTGCCTCAAATCAAAGGAGAGGTAAAACACTCTTCAAACAACTCTCTTTATGGCCTCAAGCTCCAAATCTACAAAAACCCCCAAAAGTTTCCCAAGAAGAACCCTAAAATCAATCATTTGTAAATCTCATGGGAAAACTCTTGCATGTGTGATGAAAACACTCTAAATGGGGAGGAAAACAAAGATTTCAAGATTGGAAAACCATTGCTAACCTTGAAGAGCTCAAACGATGAAGAGAAGCTTGAAAGAGAGCTTTATCCTTGCTCAAAATCCTTAGAAAGAGGTTCTTTGAGGAGCTTGAGAGGAGAGGAAAAACCCTAGGAGATCAAATCTTCAAGAAATCTCCAAGAGATGGGTGTTCTAGAGGAGAGAGAAAGTGCTAGGAGAGAGGAAAAATCCCTTGGCTCAAACTATTGCAGGAAAAAGGATAGAATGAAGGGAGAGAGAAAAGGAATGAAAAAGGTTGCAAAAGGGGGAAGAACCCCAGCTGAGCTGGATTGGACAGAGCCCAGTCCGCTCGAGCGACCCAGTGGGCTGCTTGAGCGGACCAGGTTCTGCCTGGTCCGAGCGAACCAGAATCTGGTTCGCTCAAGCGACCCAGCTTCTGGATGGGCTTCGCTCGAGCGGACCTTGGGTCGCTGAGCGAGCCCAGTCCAGCAAAAGGGGCTTGTTCCGAGGTCTGATCTGGGTCATTTAAGGACTGTTTTGGGCCTTTTTCAAGGTCTGTTCTGGGCTCATTTGAGAATTGTATTGGGCCTGGTTTGAGGCCTGTTTCGGGCTTGGGTTAAGGCCGGATTTGGGCCTGTTTCAAAGAGGTTTTAAATCAGTTTTAAAGGGGATTGTTGGACCGTTCTTGTCACACCCCGAAACCGGGCCCTGCAGTGATCCGACCTCGGGATGCGAAATTTTGGGATTAATTAAAATTTTTGTTGTATTTCCCAAGATCCGCGTGAATGAGGATAATAAAATTCCATCACGATCAGAACATATTTTCGGGGAAGCTAATCATGGTGTTGCGACCCGGAGTCCGTGGTCATCGGGTTCCATGTTGCACTCAACCAATATCATAAAGCCATCACATAAGCAGACTGGCACAAATCATAATTCAAAGAATACTGAGCTGGTAGTAACCGGACTATTTATTTCCCACATATTCAAATTACAATTAATAAGTGTCTTAATTACAAATCGTAAGAAAAAGGCTACAAAGCTATATAAAAATAATATCCAACTAAATAGAAATACTACCCCCAAGATTTAGATACGAACTCCGGTGCCAAACTTGACATCTAGATGATATCAATGGGCAGCCTCTCACGTCAGACTGGCAGCTCAATTGCCACCTCCGATCAAACACCTAAAAAGCAATGGGAGAGAAATCTGGCATCAAACAAATAGGGTCAGACACGACGGTCTGGCAAGCAAATAAATAAGTAATATGGAAATGGGCATTTATAAAATCTGAAGGAATCATTGTAATTTCATTTAAGGAGTCTAAACAATGATAGTAATAAACCATGATAAAACGATTGTAAGACCGAACAGAAATATCAAAGCGAATAAATGCACAGTCTCTGAAGCATAAATATCTTAAAAAGATAACAACCTACGTAACACATTTAATGATTTGAAATACATTTAAAATCCTGAATAATAGAGACAATACGATAAAAGACCGATTTATTAAACATTAATCAATTCAAAGATTATAATGAGCATAAACAAACAAGAATCATAAAACAAATAACAACGGATAAAACATTGGCAAACCACACATAGCTATATTCTCTTATTATCGAAGTAACAAGAGCAGACAGAACCGTAGCCACTGCACGTGGGACCGGAAACAGAATCAGAACCGTAGCCACATACAAGTGGGACCGGCAGATAAAAACCGTTGCCATGGTCGGTGCAGACAGAATCCAAGCTGCAGCTGGCAGACAAATTAAAGGTCCCGAGCCGGGTGATTAGCCCGACAAGGTGACCTAAGCCTAGTGGAGCCTTCAGTTTTCAAAATCCGAACCAATACAACTCAAACCATAATAATCCCTTTGGCTCATGGGCTCACACTACAAAGCTCTGGCCCCGTCTTGCCTCGAGGTTTTATTCATGAAATAATAGTCTCTTTGGCTCATGGGCTCACACTACAAAGGTCTAGCCCCATCTTGCCTCGAGGTTTTATTTTCAAAATAATAATCTTTTCAAAATAATAGTCTTATCGATGTATTTCCGAATGTGGCGAACCACTCAAATCTCCTTCCAAATCGATTCGAAGAAAACATACGAATTTCCATGGTAAACCACTCAAATACACGTCAAAGTAATTTGTATAAAAATCATATGATCGATCCTTTCGAACATGGAAAATCACATGATTCTATGTCAAATCACCGATGCTATTCAAATTAGTTTACCGAAGAGTACAAATACATTCTTTGACTTGAAATGGAATGGAATAGTGTAGAATGACTTAATGACTTACCAAGGAACTATCTCAATACACACTTAACCTTTAAACATTGATTAATAAAAGAATATGTTTGATACCAATGAAAATCCACAACATTTAAAATGATAAAGTGCGCATTGAGACTTGAAAGATTCCCGGGTAATTTTACATATGCTCATTCTCTCATTGTTCTCATTCCCATTTCACAATTTCTCAAGTATCACAATTTACCCAAATCTTTCATGGGCTTTTAGGTATAAAAAGCAGATTAATGGGCCTTAAGATGAAGAGGAAAGATGGGATGAAATGGGCCTAAAACAGGTTGGGAATTGGCCTAAAAACAAGCTGAAACAGGGCCTTAAACAGGCTGAAAACAGGCCTCAAAACAGGGCCAAAAACAGCCCATTCCAGAAGCCTGGCTTGCTACAGCGAGCTGAGCTTCTGTCCAGCCCGTGCAGGGGGGTTTTTCTCCCCTGATTTCAACACTTCTTCCTCTCCATTTGATTTTTCTTTCCCTCCCACTTCTTCTACATCAAATCTAACATACTTTGGGCTTCTCCTTGCCACACAAAATCCATTAAAACAACCATACATTACATCATTCCAATCTTTCCAAGATTCAAGCATGAACAAAGCACTTTTTATCCATCAAAACATAAAAATCTGAAATGTGCATAACAAATCCAAAGGTGATTCATTACTAAATAAACATCTCAGATTATTGAAATCATAAACTAGAGAACCATAAACATAAATCTTTGCTCAAACATTTCAAGAACAAATCAATATACCATAAAGAAAAGCACAAGATATAATGGAAACTCATGAAATCATTCTTATTAAGCAATGAGCATCACATTAGCTGAATACTTCACTTGCCTCAAGTCAAGATGGAGTGAAAATCATTCAAGGATGGTCTTCCTATGGTCTCAAGCTCCAAATTCTCAAAACCCCCAAAATAGCTCAAGAAGAAGGCCTAGAAAACCAATCCATTGCAAATCTCAAGGAAAACCTTTGCATATATGGCAAAAACATTCTAAATGGTTTGGAAACCAAGATTTGAAGTAAGAAATCCATTGCTAACCTTTTTGAAGCTCAAACAAGGAAGAAGAGCTTGGAAAAGTGGTCTCTCCTAGCTCAAATCTCTTGAAAATGGTGTCTTTGGAAAGCCAAGAGAGAGGAGAAGAAGATTGGGAGATCAATCCTCCATTTAGCACTCAAGATGAGGGGTTTCCAAGAGGAGAGAGAAAGTGCTGGGAGAAAACCCTATGCCCACTCTTGTTGCAGGAAAATGAAAGAATGGGGAAGAAGAAGAGCCCCATGGTGGTTTTATAAAGGGTAAGTGGGCTGGGCCCCATGGGCCCCAATCTTACAAAGGCTGAAACTAACATTTGTGGGTCCCGAATGAGATCGACGAAGAAGACAAAATCGATTAACGAAATGTTTACTTTCCAAAAAGTATATTTTCCCCAATTTCTGAAATTTTTGAAATTTATGGACAGATTTAGTGAAAATGTCATTTTTGCCCCTTTTTCTCGAAAAACGTATTTTCTAATCATCGAATCAAAATGGTCAAAACATGAATGTTGTTAAACTTCATAAAATGAGTCAAAAGGAGTAAAAATTGTAATTTTTCCAAAATAAGAATAATTTCTCACAAAAATGCAAATCATATAGACCGGGCCAAACCAAGGTCAACGGTCCTCAAAATCTCCAAGGCTATGAAAGATCTAGTCAAACTCAAAGACAAAGTCAAACCAACTCAAATCTCGCTTAAAAAGCTAAACCATGATTAAAATAATACTAAACAAAAGAACTAGGGGTCGGGGTCTTACATCCTCCCCCCTTAGAACCCATTTGGTCCTCCAAATGGTCTAAACCAAATCAAAATAAAAACCCAAAAGACAAAAGAAAACACTGACACCCTACGCTGAACCTCGGCAACCGAGATGCCCTTTGGGCAAACCTGACGTTGAGATGCGCCTGCAAGCCACATTCTGATTCGGTTGAAGGCTTCACATTGTTCCACATATCTGCTCAAAACATACTTCTCTGACCAAACTAGTGTTCAACAATTTCTCTACTCATCCTTGGTGTCATCTGTCGTTCCTGTACTGGATCATTTCTTTTACTTACCTTGTCAGTCACTGTCGGTCCAAGAAACTACAAGTTCCATCTTTTTCTATGACCTTGAAATTCTGTGACTTAAGTTATACCAAGCTGTACACCATATCCCTGACACTTGCATGAAGATGTGATCGTAGACATGCCTTCACTGAAAAATCTTCATCCCAAAAAATTCTGAAATTCCATATGTTTGCTCTAACTATGTTTCTCAAATTCTGATTCGACCCTTCCATTCGGTCTAGTCTTCAAAGAATTGGTGAAACTGAAGTTCTACTACGTACCGGTCTCTTCCATCTTCAATCAATGTTATTCAAATTCTTGAAACAAGACTGCCACTTCTAATAAGCCCTTACAACAAGAGTCCCATGTCAACACATTATCCTTGAAGTGAGTGACTTAGAAATCTGTTGGTTCCTCAAATGCATCATCAGCTTCTGGCCTCCAAGTATATCGTCAATCCTTCTTCGTTCTGAAATCACAAATTCCAAATTCTATAGATCTCCTGTCTCTGACTTGGTCTGCTACAACCCAGATGTCACACTGCTATAAACCAGATGTTAAACTGCCATAACCTGCTGAGTCGTTCTGTGTCGAAACTTCGCATGGCTTGCCTCTTCAGATTTCACTATTCAAGTCTTCTACTTCTGACATGTAAAGCCGACCTTGGAAATCCAATATGTGTTCACAACTCCATATTCCAATCTTTCTGTGCTGTACTCAGAATTCCTGCCCCCATCTGATTCTATCTGCTTGCTGCTCTTGATCTTCTGCTTGATACTGTGTCATCAACCAAATAAACCTGCCAAGCTAGCATCATTCCCTGATAAGCTGAAACTTTCAATCCAAGTCTTGAAGCAATTCCACCACTTTTAGTTTGTCCTCTAAGGTTCACTGATTAACTAAATCCTTACAAGAGTGTGGGTAGAGTCATTTTCTTGAATGGTGCTTCACTGAAATTTTCCACAATCTGGAGTTTGCTCAATCGTCTATTTCTGCCTTATACCCTACCTTTCCTGTAAGAACAATTACCACAACCTCATCTGAATATTATGTCTTAAGTTCTGCTCACCACCTCAAAAATCCAAATTTGTTTCCAACTGAACCAATACACCCCCTGACATCCATCAACCCTTCAATTCATACACTTCCAAACTCCAACCATATGCTATTGCAACTCATTCCATTTAATACAAAACAAATCTTAAAATTTTAAACATAATGTCTAAAACAATTACTTCGCTAAATTTCATCATTTTAAAACATAGTAGAAACCGAGCCTCCAAATTTTCAAATAAATCTTAATAAATAAAGTTTATCAAGGTTTGAGTATGAAATAACATCATCCATTTTGAAATTCATATTTTCATAACCAAACAAATCATTGAAACATTCAACAATTTCAAATCAGGATTTCAAAAATAAATCAAATTCATATAGTATGACTATACATTAAACTTTGTTGAAATCTAAACTCATTTGTTCATAAAAATCCTGCGGAAATCTAAACACAGCTGAATGTTAAAACAATTGTAGGAATCTGTATATAATCTGAACACAAAAATCCTTAAGAAATTCATCTTGCATGGCCAAAGGAAACAAATCAATGAAATAGAGATTTCACACTATGCTTTGAAAAAGAAACACAATTTTAGTTATTTGCTTTTAAAGATTAGTTTATTCACTAGCCTCTACAATCCATCCATTTCCATCCAAACATATACAAAATTTTGAGATCATTAAGGTTTTGAAATGTAGATGTCAACATTTAGTAAAATTAAAACAAGAATAAAATTCCAAGACCATTGTAAAACAATATCTTAAAAAGATTAAACATAATCCATTGTTTAAACACTGCAAGGATAAATCATAGATATTAAGAAAACATAACAAAAGGTGGAAATATCACGAAAATCGTCCTCATCAAGAAGTGGACATCACAATAACTGAGGTATTCACTTGCATCTACATGTTGTCCAATCCAATACCCCGTAAGTCGGTAAAACCCACAAGGTTTCCTCTGCTGTCGAAAATTGTCTTGACTACAACTAACCATCCACTTGGTATTCCTGCTGAATCAACTACACTGGCTAAGCTGCAAGTTACGGAAATTCTCAACCAAAGCTATGACAAGTCTTATTGAATACGGAAAATCCCTGAGTCTCTGGCACTAACTTCTAACCTTACTAACTAAGAATCACTTCTCCCTTCATAAAATCGACAGCCAATATGCCTTTTGCAGTCCTTCATCTTGGAAGGATGGTCTGAGTTCACCCAAAATCAACATTTACTTACCTGGGTACGCTACATGATGATCTTCGATTAGCTGAGAGGAGATCTTCAAATACCGCTCAAGTTCTACTTTGGCGGGCAAATGCACATGTCTTCTCTCATTAACCACATTAGTGATGTTGAAAGGCTGAAAGTCTGCCGATGTTCTCCGAAAACAACATACTAAGTCCAGAGGGTTCTCTGTCTCCGACACAAGCACAGACAAAAGACACTGAATCTGGGTATGGAGATTTTAAATTCTCCCCCACGAAAGAGGAAATTTGGTCGTCCAAATTCCCTAGCAACAAGAATAACAGAAAAGACAAGAAAAGTCTCCCGAACTGAAAGAGAAGTGGACTCAAATTCAAAGAAACAAAGACAAGAGAAAACAAATCGACACAATCTAACGAATCCTCACCACACGTCTTAATGTTTCTAGAGTATTTTATTTCCTAGAAACTAACCAGCTCTGATACCAAACCTGTCACACCCCGAATCCGGGCCCTGCAGTGATCAGACCACGGGATGTGAAATTTTGGGATTAATTAAAATTTTTGTTGTATTTCCAAAGATCCGCGTGAATGAGGATAATAAAATTCCATCACGATCAGAACATATTTTCGCGGAAGCTAATCATGGTGTTACGACCCGGAGTCCGTGGCCATTGGGTTCCGTGTCGCACTCAACCAATATCATAAAGCCATCACATAAGCAGACTGGCACAAATCATAATTCAAAGAATACTGAGCAGGTAGTAACCAAACTATTTATTTCCCGCATATTCAAATTACAATTAACAAGTGTCTTAATTACAAATCCCAAGAAAAAGGCTACAAAGCCATACAAAAATAATATCCAACTAAATAGAAATACTACCCCTAAGATTTAGATACGAACTCCGGTGCCAAACTTGACATCTAGATGATATCATTGGGCAGCCTCTCACGTCAGACCGGCAGCTCAATTGCCACCTCCGATCAAACACCTAAAAAGCAATGGGAGAGAAATCTGGCACCAAACAAACAGGGTCAGACACGACGGTCTGGCAAGCAAATAAACAAGTAATATGGAAATGGGCATTTATAAAATCCTATGGAATCATTGTAATTTCATTTAAAGAGTCTAAACAATGATAGTAATAAACCATGATAAAACGATTGAAAGACCGAACAGAAATATCAAAGCGAATAAATGCACAGTCTCTGAAGCATAAATATCTTAAAAAGATAACAACCTACGTAACACATTTAATGATTTGAAATACATTTAAAATCCTGAATAATAGAGACAATACGATAAAAGACCGATTTATTAAACACTAACAAATTCAAAGATTATAATGAGCATAAACAAACAAGAATCATAAAACAAATAACAACGGATAAAACATTGGCAAACCACACAAAGCTATATTCTCTTATTATCGAAGTAACAAGAGCAGACAGAACCGTAGCCACTGCACGTGGGACCGGAAACAAAATCAGAACCGTAGCCACATACAAGTGGGACCGGCGGATAAAAATCGTTGCCATGGTCGGTGCAGACAGAATCCAAGCTACAGCTGGCAGACAAATTAAAGGTCCCGAGCCGGGTGATCAGCCCGACAAGGTGACCTAAGCCTAGTGGTGCCTTTAGTTTTTAAAACCCGAACCGGTACAACTCAAACCATAATAATCCCTTTGGCTCATGGGCTCACACTACAAAGCTCTGGCCCCGTCTTGCCTCGAGGTTTTATTCTCGAAATAATAGTCTCTTTGGCTCATGGGCTCACACTACAAAGCTCTGGCCCCATCTTGCCTCGAGGTTTTATTCTCAAAATAATAATCTTTTCAGAATAATAGTCTTATCTATGTATTTCCGAATGTGGCGAACCACTCAAATCTCCTTCCAAATCGATTCGAAGAAAACATACGAATTTCCATGGTAAACCACTCAAATACACGTCAAAGTAATTTGTATAAAAATCATATGATCAATCCTTTCGAACATGGAAAACCACATGATTCTATGTCAAATCACCGATGCTATTCAAATTAGTTTACCGAAGAGTACAAATACATTCTTTGACTTGAAATGGAATGGAATAGTGTAGAATGACTTAATGACTTACCAAGGAACCATCTCAATACACACTTAACCTTTAAACATTGATTAATAAAATAATATGTTTGATACCAATGAAAATCCACAACATTTAAAATGATAAAGTGCGCATTGAGACTTGAAAGATTCCCGGGTAATTTCACATATGCTCATTCTCTCATTGTTCTCATTCCCATTTCACAATTTCTCAAGTATCACAATTTACCCAAATCTTTCATGGGCTTTTAGGCATAAAAAGGAGATTAATGGGCCCTAAGATGAAGAGGAAAGATGGGATGAAATGGGCCTAAAACAGGTTGGGAATTGGACTAAAAACAAGCTGAAATAGGGCCTTAACAGGCTGAAAACAGGCCTCAAAACAGGGCCTTAAACAACCCAGAAATTGGGCAAAAAACTGCCCATTCCAGAAGCCTGGCTCGCTATAGCGAGCTGGGCTTCTGTCCAGCCCATGCAGGGGGGTTTTTCTCCCCTGATTTCAGCACTTCTTCCTCTCCATTTGATTTTTCTTTCCCTCCCACTTCTTCTACATCAAATCTAACATACTTTGGGCTTCTCCTTGCCACACCAAATCCATTAAAACAAACCATACATTACATCATTCCAATCTTTCCAAGATTCAAGCATGAGCAAAGCACTTTTTATCCATCAAAACATAAAAATCTGAAATGTGCATAACAAATCCAAAGGTGATTCATTACTAAATAAAAATCTCAGATTATTGAAATCATAAACTAGAGAACCATAAACATAAATCTTTGCTCAAACATTTCAAGAACAAATCAATATACCATAAAGAAAAGCACAAGATATAATGGAAACTCATGAAATCATTCTTATTAAGCAATGAGCATCACATTAGCTGAATACTTCACTTGCCTCAAGTCAAGATGGAGTGAAAATCATTCAAGGATGGTCTTCCTATGGTCTCAAGCTCCAAATTCTCAAAACCCCCAAAATAGCTCAAGAAGAGGGCCTAGAAAACCAATCCATTGTAAATCTCAAGGAAAACCTTTCCATATATGGCAAAAACATTCTAAATGGTTTGGAAAACCAAGATTTGAAGAAAGAAATCCATTGCTAACCTTTTTGAAGCTCAAAACAAGGAAAAAGATGTTGGAATTTGAGATGCCTTGAGAAGTCTTATGAAGCATTGAAGTGTTTAGTATCTCAAGTATCATTTTGTGTTGGAATTATTGTCA
This sequence comes from Litsea cubeba, assembly GCA_012931725.1. Taxonomy (NCBI): domain Eukaryota; kingdom Viridiplantae; phylum Streptophyta; class Magnoliopsida; order Laurales; family Lauraceae; genus Litsea; species Litsea cubeba. Next base: position 85,558,764 of record CM022944.1, read on the forward strand.
ACACAATGTCACAAGTGTGGTGTTGATAGTGTGGTGTTGATAGAGCTTCAAAGAGAAACAGAGCTGAAACAGTACAGGAAATCAGAATTCCTGAAGCAGTGTGGCCGGTCGACCGGGGACCCCACGCGGTCGACCGGGCAAGAGAAATCTGCAGAAGACAATCTCAGTTAGCTCCCAGTTATTTGTTGCCACAGTGTGTCGCCGGTCGACCGAGGACCCCACGCGGTCGACCGAGCACGGGAAACCAGAATTGCGCAGAAATAGAAGTTTTGCACGAAAATTCAGGAAACTTATGTATTTCGTTTGGGACTCTTTCTAAACGAATTCTAGCCTAATTTGAACACTCTTTAGGGTTACCATAACCTATATAAAGGCTTGCTAAGTTCTTTTTCATTAGGAGAGAAGAGAAGAGAGAACAAAAGAGAGGGTTTTGGAGAGAAGAGTGATTGGAGAAGAAGGTGTTGCTGTGTGCTGTTGTGCTGCAAGTTTCTACAGCAAGTTGGACGAAAATATGCTCATGACGATGGTGATTCGTCCATAGATAAGTGTCTCTCTTTTTATGCTTTAAATCTCAATTTGTAAGGGATTGAGAGAGAGAGATTGTAGAGGGGAAGGACTGTAGAAAAGTTCTCTACTTTAATTCTGTAGAACATCAAGTTGGTGCTTGGTGTTAGGGGTTTGGTGATCCTATCTGTTGGTGCAGATAAATTGTAAAGGGGGTAGGTGCTTCCTAGATAGTTGGTGCTATCTGAAACTTAAGGGTTGGTGCTCTTTGTCGTTGGTGCGACTAAATAGATTCAGACCTGTTCCGGATCGGTGTTCGGACAGTCTTTGAACCGTGGACGTAGCCTTTTGGTGAACCACGTTAAATCTGGTGTCCTTGTGTGATTTGATTTGCTTTTGTTGTTAAATTGGACCTGTTTTTAAGGGATCACTGATTCACCCCCCCTCTCAGTGATCGCGATATCTAACAATTGGTATCAGAGCGCCAAGGCTCCCTTGATAAGCTTAACACGCTAAGGGTGATCTTTTGTCAAATCACATGGCATCCAATACATGGAATATGAAAGCACCTTTGTTTGATGGTTCTAATTACTCCTTCTGGAAGATCAGAATGCAGGCTTTCATCAAATCACTTGGCTATGATGTCTGGGAGACTGTCAGAGTCGGTTACAATACTGCCATCGTACCCACTGATGCTGCAACGAAGAAGTTAGCAGACAACGACTCCAAGGCGCAGAATGCACTCTTTAGTGGCCTTATGGACAGCGAGCTGGTCAAAGTAATTACATGCAAAATAGCCAAGGAAATATGGGATAAGTTGAAAAGCATTCATGAAGGAGATGAGAAGATCAAAGAAGCGAAATTGCAAACTCATCGCTCTCAATTCGAGTCTCTTCGCATGGAGGAAAGCGAGAATGTTGACTTGTATATGCAACGAGTGAATGAAGTCATGAATGACATTCGTGGACTAGGGGAGGAGATTAAAGAACCAGTCATCGTCAAAAAGGTTCTAAGATCTCTTCTTCCCCGGTTTGATTCAAAAGTCTCAGCCATAGAAGAAGCCAAGGATCTGAATGAATTTACCATGGATGAGTTGCATGGTTCACTCACTGCCTATGAGATGCGCATAGGTAAGACGTCTTCATCTGATAGAGAAGCGGCCTTCAAAGTTCAGAAAAAGGGAAAAGAGACTACTGGTCATGATGCTGATACTGATGATGATGATGAGCTTGAGGCTCAATTAGTTAGAAAGCTGAAGAAAGGAAGCAATGGAAAGTACAAAGGGAAGCTACCCTTTAAATGCTTCAATTGTGGCGGTGTTGGTCACTTTGCTGCGAAGTGTCCGCTGAAAGAAAACAATGATGATGACTCTTATGTTGATAAGAGTAAATGGAAGAAAAATTTCAGAAAGAGGGGCAAAGCAAAAAGCTTCATCAGTCAATATAATGACAGCACGTCTGAAACTTCAGACGATGATGAATCAGCCGAGGCAACTGAAGCTCTCTTCATGGTTACTGTTGAAGAAGAAGAGGAGCAAGAGCCGGAAGAGGAAGAGGAGGCTGAGGTCAATCTTGAAGAAGAACTCATTGCCGCACTTGAGGAGCTTAGCATGGAACGAAAAACAAGTAAGAAAAATCTGAAACTTCTTCATGAATCTGAAAGTTCAGTTATTGCTTTGAAAACTCAAGTTGAAGAATATAAAAGAATGGTAGAAGTCCTAGAAATACAAATCAGTACCAAAACTGAGGAAGTGGTGAAACTTGAGAATGAAATCCTTGGAGCAAGGACTGAAAATATACAAATGAATCAAAAGCTCAAGGAATTCCAAGCAATCAATGGAACATTGAAGCTAAATGAAATACTGAAAGTTCAAAGGCCTCCTCACTTCAAATTTGGTCTAGGATTTGAGAATGGAGAATCCTCTAAGATTACACCTCCTGAAAAGACAAAACCTGTGAAGCCCACCCAGCCTAGAAAAGAGTCCATTCATGTGAGAAAGGAAATGAAGTCTAACCAGCCACAAAGAAGATTCAAATTTTATGGTTACTGTTATCATTGCAATAGATATGGACATAAAAGGGCTGAATGCAAATTCTATGTTAGAAATAGCCCATTTGTGACTAGGAACCCTTTTTCAATTCTAAACAGCCACAAAATTGAGTGCTATAAGTGTCATAATTATGGACACTTGACTAGGGATTGTAGGTTGCCTATTGCTAACCAATTTCAGGTTGAAAAGAAACCCAAGTTAGTTAAGGCATGGAGGGCAGAGAAAAGGGAAGATAATTCCAAGGAATCTCTCATTGTGCAAATGGCATTCAATGCACAAAAGAAGGCAGCACCATGGGTCCTTGATAGTGGCTGTTCAAGCCATATGACAGGTGATAAGGAAAAATTCGTCAAATTACAGCACTATGAAGGCGGATCAGTGAAGTTTGGTAACAATGATGGTGCCAAAATCTGCGGAAAAGGTGTTGTTCAGCTAAAGGCAAACAAGATCAGATCAGAAGAGGTCTTATATGTGTCTGGACTGAGACACAACTTGCTTAGTGTGAGCCAGATCTGTGACAAAGGCCACGAAGTTGTCTTCACTAAGAATGGGTTTGCTATCAAGAAGTGTAGCAACGGCAAAACAGTGGCTACTGGATCTAGGACTGCTGGAAATCTCTATACATTGTCAGATGGAGCTGAAAAGACTTGCTTGATGAGTCGGACAGAGGAAAGTTGGTTGTGGCACAAATGCCTTGGGCATCTAAACTTTGATAACATGTCAAAGATTTGCTATTCAAAGGCTGTCAGAGGTATGTCTACAGTTGAAAAGCCTTCCAACCCCATTTGCGATTCTTGCCAAAAGGGAAAGCAAACGAGGGTAATGTTCAAGTCAAAGGAGCATCATTCAAAGAAACCTCTTGAGCTAGTGCACACTGATCTCTGTGGACCGATGCGAACTCAAAGCACCAATGGAGATAAGTATTTTATGTTATGCATTGATGATTATACTCGTATGACATGGGTATTGTTTCTTAAGCATAAACATCAAGCACTTGATCGTTTTAAAGTGTTTAAAGCACAGGTTGAAAATATGCTTGGAAAACGTATCAAGATTTTAAGGTCTGATCGAGGAGGTGAATTCACATCTGAAGAGTTCACTAACTATTGTGAGCACCATTGTCACGCCCCGAAACCGGGACCTGCAGCGAACCGATCTCGGGGTGCGAAATTTTGGAATAATTTGAAACTTTTGGTTATATTTCCCAAGATCCGCGTGAATGAGGATAATCAAATTCCATCATAATCAGAGTATATTTTCGCGGAAGCTACACATGGTGTTACGACTCGGAATCCGTGGCCATCGGGTTCCGTGTCGCACGCAACCAATATCATAAAGCCATCAATAAACAGACTGGCATAAATTGTAAACCATAGAACACTGAGCTGGTAGTAACAAATCTATTATTTCCCACATATTCAAATTTGTATTAACAAATGTCTTAATTACAAACCCAATAAAAAGGCTAGTAAAGCCATACAACAATAACCAACTAAACAGAACTACTACCCCAAAGATTTGATACGAACTCCGGTGCCAAACTTGACATCTAGATGATATCAGTGGGCAGCCTCTCACGTCAGACCGGCGGTCCCACCGCCTCCTCTGATCAAACACCTACAAACAGAAAAGAAGAGACTGGCACCAAACAAACAGGGTCAGACACGACGGTCTGGCAAGCAAATAAACAACTAATATGAAACAAAAGAACATACATAAAACCGGATGAAATCATCGTAAAATCGAATAATTAGGCTAAACAATAATGACAATAAAGCATGCTAAAACTATCGAAAGACCGAACATAAATATCAAAACAAGTAAAAGAACAACATCAGATGTACGAATATCTCGATAAAATAAAAGCCTGCATAAAACATTTAATCATCGGAAATACATTTCAAATCCTGAATAATAGCGACGCTATGATAAATGATCGATATCGTAAACATTAACCAAATCAAAACATAAAGAGTATAACCCCCAAGAATCATAAAACAAAGTAATATGCAGATAAAACCTCGGCGACCACAAATAGCTAAATCCTCCTATTACCGAAGTAATAAGAGCAGACAGAGCATAGCCACTGAACGTGGTACTAAAAATGGGATCAGAACCGTAGCCATACAAATGGGACCGGCAGATCAAAAGTATCAGAACCGTAGCCATACAAATGGGACCGGCAGATAGAACCGTTGCCATGGTCGGTACAGACAGAATCCAAGCTGCAGCTGGTGGACAGATTAAAGATCCCAAGCCGGGTGATCAGCCCGACAAGGTGACCTAAGCCTAGTGGTGCCTTTAGTTTTCGAAACTCAAACCGATACAAATCTAACATAATACTAATCCCTTTGGCTCAGGGGCTCACACCACATAGCTCTGGCCCCGTCTTGCCTCGGGTTTTATTTTCGAAGTCATAGCCTCTTTGGCTCATGGGCTCGCACCACATAGCTCTGGCCCCGTCTTGCCTCGAGGTTTTTATTTTCAAATACTAGTGTTGTCAAAACAATAGTCTTATCGAAGAAATCCCGAATGTGACGAACATACTCCAATCTCTTTTCAAATCGAATCGGAGAAAACATACGAATATCTCTGGTAAACCGTTCAAATACGCATCAAGGTGATTTGTATAAAATCATACGGTCAATCCTTTCGAACGTGGAAAACCACATGATTTTATAACAAATCATCGATGCTATTTAAATTAGTTCACCAAAGAAAACAAATACAAATACAAATACATTTTTCTGACTTGAAATGGAATGGATAGTGGAGAATGACTTAATGATTTACCAAGGAACCATCACAATGCACGTTTAACCTTTAAACATTGATTAATAAAGAATGTGTTTGATGCCAATGAAAATCCATAATGTTTAAATGATAAAGTGCGCATTGAGACCCGAAAGGTTCCCGGATAATCTCACATAAGCTCATTCTCACATCAATCCCATTTCACAAATTTCCAAGTATCAAAAGTAATGTCAAAACTCTTAAAAACAGGCCCATAGCTGGCCTTAAACCAAGTCCAAAATAGCCTACTCATTTAACCCAAAATAGCCCCTTTAAACAAGGCCCAAACAATCCTTAAAACAGTCCAAAAACTAACCTTAACCAAACCCACAAAACAAACTTTAAAACAATCCAAAACTGAACCTTTAATGGCCCACAAAACAAGTTTTAAAAACAGTCCAAAACTGATCCTTAAATGGTCCACCAACAAGTTTTAAAAACAGTCCAGAACTGGTCCTTAAATGGTCCACCAACAAGTTTTAAAAACAGTCCAAAACTAGACCTGAATCAGGCCCACAAACAGATTTTTAAATCAGCCAAAAACAAGACCTGAACCAGGCCCAAAGGTCCTTCAAAAATCCCATCAAACCAGGCCCTGAAAAAGCCCAAAAGTCCCTCAAACCAGGCCCTGAAAAGGGCCCAGAACTGGGCTGGGTCCGCTCGAGCGACCCAGGGTCCGCTCGAGCGAACCCCTTCCAGAACCTGGGTCGCTCGAGCGGCCCACTGGGTCGCTCGAGCGGACCCAGTTCTGGCTGGGTCCGGAATGAGTGCAGAATTGCACTCTTTGCCCCTCTTTTCATTCTTTTTTCTTCCCTTCTTTCATACTAAATCTCAAGGTCATTTGGACCCTCCTTTGGCCTTCCAAACTCATCAAATCCCCATTCATTAATCTATCCAATTGATCAAACACAACCCTTTTTAAAATCAAAGTTTTTCCCATACTTAGAACACAACACCATTAATACAAAGAAAGCAAATTATCAAAGTGACTAAAATGAAGCCAAACTTCCAATACATCATAAGAAAATAGCATAAGTGGAAATCAACATACATTAGTTCATTCATTCAATGTGAATCCATAAATCATAAAGGATTAGAACATAATGAAGAAAAAGCCATGAAACCAAACAAGAAACATGAAAACATCATATTAGTTGAAAATTCTACTTGCCTTGGTCAAGAGAAGATGCAAAAACACTCCATGAAGGTCCTCTTATGGCCTCAAGCTCCAAAATTACAAAACCCCCAAAATAGCTCAAAAGAAACCCTAGAAAACCAATCATTGCAATCTCCATGACAACCCATTGCATGAGTGATGAAAACACTCTAAATGAAAAGGAGAACAAAGATCTAAAGTTTAGAAAGCTATTGCAAACCTTGAAAATCCCAAACGAAGAAGAGAAGCTTGGATGAGGGATTTTCCTTAGCTCAAAATCCTTGAAAATAGGGTCTTTGGGAAGCAAAGAGGGATGAGAAGAGCCCTAGGAGATCAATCCTCCACAAAATCTCCATGAGATAGGTGATTCAGAAGAGAGAGAAAGAGTGGAGGGGAGAGAAAGAGCCAAGCTCCAAACCGTTGCAGGAAAAGGAATAAAGGAGAAGAAGAGGGTTCCTCTTCTTATAAGATGGGTCTTGTGGGCCCCAAACTTCACAAGGCTGAAACTCACATTTGTGGGTCCCGAACGAAAACAACGAAGAAGACAAAAACGATCGGCGAAATATCTACTTTCCAAAAAGTATATTTTCCCCAATTTCTGGAATTTTCGAAATTCATGGACAGATTTAGTGAAAATGTCATTTTTGCCCATTTTTCTCGAAAAACGTGATTTTTGAGCATCAAATCAAAATGGTCAAAACATGAAAGTTGTTAAACTTCATAAAATGAGTCAAAATACACCGAAATCAGAATTTTTAGAAATCCGAAGTAATTTCTCATAAAAATACAAATCATATTGACCGGGTCAAACCAAAGTCAACGGTCCTCAAAATCTCAAAGGCTAAGGAAAAATTTAGTCAAACTCAAAAACAAGATCAAACTAAATCAAATCTCGCTTAAAAAGCCAAACCATGATTAAATCAATACTAAACAAAAGAATTGGGGTCGGGATCTTACAACCATGGCATTCAAAGACAATATTCAGCCCCTAGAACTCCACAGCAAAATGGAGTTGTGGAACGGAAAAATCGCACCGTGCAAGAGATGGCTCGCACAATGCTAACTGAGAGCAAGCTAGCTGACAAATACTAGAAGGAGGCAATCCATACGGCTGTATACATTCAGAACCGATGCTTGATCAGGCCACATGAAGACAAAACTCCTTATGAGCTATGGTTTGGGAGAAAAGCAACAGTCAAGCACTTCAGAGTCTTCGGTAGCAAGTGTTACATCAAGCGTCTTGAACAAAATCCGGGAAAATTTGAAGAAAGAGCTGATGAAGGTATATTTCTGGGTTACTCCTCCTCTAGTAAGGCTTACAGATGTCTTAACAAAAGGACTAGAAAAATCATAGAAAGTGCCGATGTTAGAATTGATGAAAACCGTGAATCAAAGAATGTAACTCATAATGACAGTCCAGTTTATGAGGACTCGAGTGAGATTGATGATGAAGTGGCTGAACCTAATGATTCTGAGAAATCAAAGGATGACTCAGAGGATGCTACACCTAGAAAGAAAAGCACTTGGGTAGAGCAACACCCTAAGGATCAAATCATTGGAGATCCTGAGGTCGGTGTTGAAACAAGACAAAGTGTAGTTAGCAATTACTCACTTGTGTCCACCATTGAACCCAAGACTGTGGCTGAAGCCAGTCTCGATGAAAGTTGGTTGAAAGCTATGCATGAGGAGTTGGAGCAAATTGAGAAGAACTCCACATGGGAACTAGTTTCTAGACCTACCGATAAGAATGTTATTGGTACTAAATGGGTCTTTCGGAATAAGCTGAATGAAGATGGTCAGGTCATATGAAACAAAGCAAGGTTGGTTTGTAAAGGCTATGCTCAAGTTGAAGACATAGATTTTGAAGAGACCTTTGCACCGGTGGCTCGTCTGGAAGCCATTCGTATGTTTCTTGCATTGGCTGCATACAAAACCTTCAAGGTATTTCAGATGGATGTAAAGTCAGCCTTCTTGAATGGATTACTTGAAGAAGAGGTCTACATTGAGCAACCTGATGGTTTTCTCATTAGCAAAAATTCAGACCTAGTGTGCAAGTTGAAAAAGGCTCTTTATGGGCTGGATGTATAGATGATCGCAAGAGTACAAGCGGTGGTGCATTCTATCTCGGTGAAAGGTTGGTGGCATGGCACAGTAAGAAACAAGATTCAGTATCCCTTTCTACAGCGGAAGCGGAATATATTGCAGCGGCAACTTGTTGTACGCAAGTGTTAAGGATGCGGCAAATGCTCTCTGATCTAGGAGTTCCGACAACGGATCCTACGCCGATCCTCTGTGACAACACAAGTGCAATTCACATCTTTAAGAATCCTGTTTAGCATTCTAGAACGAAGCATGTTGCAATCCGCTATCACTTTCTCAAGGAAAAGGTTGCAGACGGTGAGGTAAAGCTGGAATATGTTCCAACTACTGAGCAAGTTGCTGATATCTTCACAAAACCTCTGCCAAAGGAAGTCTTCGAGTATCTCCGAAAAAAATTAGGAGTTACTCACTCTCCTAATCCTTAGGAGTTGTGATTGAAAGGGGGAGCAATGTATTCCTTGAATATCCTATTCGCTCCTTGGTTGGTCCCTTTGGACTTGTTGTCAAAGGGGGAGAAAGCTATGCTAGGAGAAGTTATGCGAAGAAGTTATGCTATGATAGCTTAGGGGAGATTGGTATCAAGAATGTGAATGTGAAGATCTTGATTCTGTTGGTTTTTTAAGACAGGGGGAGTCTATGGTTCTGAAGAAGCTTCATGAAGGTCAACTGGTTCAAAGTGTTCCAAGTGTTGAAGTTCCAAGTGTTGCCAACAATTCCAAAGGGGGAGATTGTTGGAATTTGAGATGCCTTGAGAAGTCTTATGAAGCATTGAAGTGTTTAGTATCTCAAGTATCATTTTGTGTTGGAATTATTGTCAACACAATGTCACAAGTGTGGTGTTGATAGTGCGGTGTTGATAGAGCTTCAAAGAGAAAACAGAGCTGAAACAGTATAGGAAATCAGAATTCCTGAAGCAGTGTGGCCGGTCGACCGGGGACCCCACGCGATCGACCGGGCAAGAGAAATCTGCAGAAGACAATCTCAGTTAGCTCCCAGTTATTTGTTGCCACAGTGTGTCGCCGGTCGACCGAGGACCCCACGCGGTCGACCGAGCACGGGAAACCAGAATTGCGCAGAAATAGAAGTTTTGCACGAAAATTCAGGAAACTTATGTATTTCGTTTGGGACTCTTTCTAAATGAATTCTAGCCTAATTTGAACACTCTTTAGGGTTACCATAACCTATATAAAGGCTTGCTAAGTTCGTTTTCATTAGGAGAGGAGAGAAGAGAAGAGAGAACAAAAGAGAGGGTTTTGGAGAGAATAGTGATTGGAGAAGAAGGTGCTGCTGTGTGCTGTTGTGCTGCAAGTTTCTACAGCAAGTTGGACGAAAATATGCTCATGACGATGGTGATTCGTCCATAGATAAGTGTCTCTTTTTATGCTTTAAATTTCAATTTGTAAGGGATTGAGAGAGAGAGATTGTAGAAGGGAAGGGCTGTAGAAAAGTTCTCTACTTTAATTCTATAGAACATCAAGTTGGTGCTTGGTGTTAGGGGTTTGGTGATCCTATCTGTTGGTGCAGATAAATTGTAAAGGGGGTAGGTGCTTCCTAGATAGTTGGTGCTATCTGAAACTTAAGGGTTGGTGCTCTTTGTCGTTGGTGCGACTAAATAGATTCAGACCTGTTCCGGATCGGTGTTCGGACAGTCTTTGAACCGTGGACGTAGCCTTTTGGTGAACCACGTTAAATCTGGTGTCCTTGTGTGATTTGATTTGCTTTTGTTGTTAAATTGGACCTGTTTTTAAGGGATCACTGATTCACCCCCCCCCCCCTCTCAGTGATCGCGATATCTAACAATTGGTATCAGAGCGCCAAGGCTCCCTTGATAAGCTTAACACGCTAAGGGTGATCTTTTGTCAAATCACATGGCATCCAATACAGGGAATATGAAAGCACCTTTGTTTGATGGTTCTAATTACTCCTTCTGGAAGATCAGAATGCAGGCTTTCATCAAATCACTTGGCTATGATGTCTGGGAGACTGTCAGAGTCGGTTACAATACTGCCATCGTACCCACTGATGCTGCAACGAAGAAGTTAGCAGACAACGACTCCAAGGGGCAGAATGCACTCTTTAGTGGCCTTATGGACAGCGAGCTGGTCAAAGTAATTGCATGCAAAACAGCCAAGGAAATATGGGATAAGTTGAAAAGCATTCATGAAGGAGATGAGAAGATCAAAGAAGCGAAATTGCAAACTCATCGCTCTCAATTCGAGTCTCTTCGCATGGAGGAAAGCGAGAATGTTGACTTGTATATGCAACGAGTGAATGAAGTCACGAATGACATTCGTGGACTAGGGGAGGAGATTAAAGAACCAGTCATCGTCAAAAAGGTTCTAAGATCTCTTCTTCCCCGGTTTGATTCAAAAGTCTCAGCCATAGAAGAAGCCAAGGATCTGAATGAATTTACCATGGATGAGTTGCATGGTTCACTCACTAACTATGAGATGCGCATAGGTAAGACGTCTTCATCTGATAGAGAAGCGGCCTTCAAAGTTCAGAAAAAGGGAAAAGAGACTGCTGGTCATGATGCTGATACTGATGATGATGAGCTTGAGGCTCAATTAGTTAGAAAGCTGAAGAAAGGAAGCAATGGAAAGTACAAAGGGAAGCTACCCTTTAAATGCTTCAATTGTGGCGGTGTTGGTCACTTTGCTGCGAAGTGTCCGCTGAAAGAAAACAATGATGATGCCTCTTATGTTGATAAGAGTAAATGGAAGAAAAATTTCAGAAAGAGGGGCAAAGCAAAAAGCTTCATCAGTCAATATAATGACAGCACGTCTGAAACTTCAGACGATGATGAATCAGCCGAGGCAACTGAAGCTCTCTTCATGGTTACTGTTGAAGAAGAAGAGAAGCAAGAGCCGGAAGAGGAAGAGGAGGCTGAGGTCAATCTTGAAGAAGAACTCATTGCCGCACTTGAGGAGCTTAGCATGGAACGAAAAACAAGTAAGAAAAATCTGAAACTTCTTCATGAATCTGAAAGTTCAGTTATTTGCTTTGAAAACTCAAGTTGAAGAATATAAAAGAATGGTAGAAGTCCTAGAAATACAAATCAGTACCAAAACTGAGGAAGTGGTGAAACTTGAGAATGAAATCCTTGGAGCAAGGACTGAAAATATACAAATGAATCAAAAGCTCAAGGAATTCCAAGCAATCAATGGAACATTGAAGCTAAATGAAATACTGAAAGTTCAAAGGCCTCCTCACTTCAAATTTGGTCTAGGATTTGAGAATGGAGAATCCTCTAAGATTACACCTCCTGAAAAGACAAAACCTGTGAAGCCCACCCAGCCTAGAAAAGAGTCCATTCATGTGAGAAAGGAAATGAAGTCTAAACCAGCCACAAAGAAGATTCAAATTTTATGGTTACTGTTATCATTGCAATAGATATGGACATAAAAGGGCTGAATGCAAATTCTATGTTAGAAACAGCCCATTTGAGACTAGGAACCCTTTTTCAATCCTAAACAGCCACAAAATTGAGTGCTATAAGTGTCATAATTATGGACACTTGACTAGGGATTGTAGGTTTCCTATTGCTAACCAATTTCAGGTTGAAAAGAAACCCAAGTTAGTTAAGGCATGGAGGGCAAAGAAAAGGGAAGATAATTCTAAGGAATCTCTCATTGTGCAAATGGCATTCAATGCACAAAAGAAGGCAGCACCATGGGTCCTTGATAGTGGCTGTTCAAGCCATATGACAGGTGATAAGGAAAAATTCATCAAATTAAAAATTCATCAAATTACAGCACTATGAACGCGGATCAGTGAAGTTTGGTAACAATGATGGTGCCAAAATCTGCGGAAAAGGTGTTGTTCAGCTAAAGGCAAACAAGATCAGATCAGAAGAGGTCTTATATGTGTCTGGACTGAGACACAACTTGCTTAGTGTGAGCCAGATCTGTGACAAAGGCCACGAAGTTGTCTTCACTAAGAATGGGTTTGCTATCAAGAAGTGTAGCAACGGCAAAACAGTGGCTACTGGATCTAGGACTGCTGGAAATCTCTATACATTGTCAGATGGAGCTGAAAAGACTTGCTTGATGAGTCGGACAGAGGAAAGTTGGTTGTGGCACAAACGCCTTGGGCATCTAAACTTTGATAACATGTCAAAGATTTGCAATTCAAAGGCTGTCAGAGGTATGTCTACAGTTGAAAAGCCTTCCAACCCCATTTGCGATTCTTGCCAAAAGGGAAAGCAAACGAGGGTAATGTTCAAGTCAAAGGAGCATCATTCAAAGAAACCTCTTGAGCTAGTGCACACTGATCTCTGTGGACCGATGCGAACTCAAAGCACCAATGGAGATAAGTATTTTATGTTATGCATTGATGATTATACTCGTATGACATGGGTATTGTTTCTTAAGCATAAACATCAAGCACTTGATCGTTTTAGAGTGTTTAAAGCACAGGTTGAAAATATGCATGGAAAACGTATCAAGATTTTAAGGTCTGATCGAGGAAGTGAATTCGCATCTGAAGAGTTCACTAACTATTGTGAGCACCATGGCATTCAAAGACAATATTCAGCCCCTAGAACTCCACAGCAAAATGGAGTTGTGGAACGGAAAAATCTCACCGTGCAAGAGATGGCTCGCACAATGCTAACTGAGAGCAAGCTAGCTGACAAATACTGGAAGGAGGCAATCCATACGGCTGTATACATTCAGAATCGATGCTTGATCAGGCCACATGAAGACAAAACTCCTTATGAGCTATGGTTTGGGAGAAAAGCAACAGTCAAGCACTTCAGAGTCTTCGGTAGCAAGTGTTACATCAAGCGTCTTGAACAAAATCCGGGAAAATTTGAAGAAAGAGCTGATGAAGGTATATTTCTGGGTTACTCCTCCTCTAGTAAGGCTTACAGATGTCTTAACAAAAGGACTAGAAAAATCATAGAAAGTGCCGATGTTAGAATTGATGAAAACCGTGAATCAAAGAATGTAACTCATAATGACAGTCCAGTTTATGAGGACTCGAGTGAGATTGATGATGAAGTGGCTGAACCTAATGATTCTGAGAAATCAAAGGATGACTCAGAGGATGCTACACCTAGAAAGAAAAGCACTTGGGTAGAGCAACACCCTAAGGATCAAATCATTGGAGATCCTGAGGCCGGTGTTAAAACAAGACAAAGTGTAGTTAGCAATTACTCACTTGTGTCCACCATTGAACCCAAGACTGTGGCTGAAGCCAGTCTCGATGAAAGTTGGTTGAAAGCTATGCATGAGGAGTTGGAGCAAATTGAGAAGAACTCCACATGGGAACTAGTTTCTAGACCTACCGATAAGAATGTTATTGGTACTAAATGGGTCTTTCGGAATAAGCTGAATGAAGATGGTCAGGTCATACGAAACAAAGCGAGGTTGGTTTGTAAAGGCTATGCTCAAGTTGAAGGCATAGATTTTGAAGAGACCTTTGAACCGGTGGCTCGTCTGGAAGCCATTCGTATGTTTCTTGCATTGGCTGCATACAAAACCTTCAAGGTATTTCAGATGGATGTAAAGTCAACCTTCTTGAATGGATTACTTGAAGAAGAGGTCTACATTGAGCAACCTGATGGTTTTCTCATTAGCAAAAATTCAGACCTAGTGTGCAAGTTGAAAAAGGCTCTTTATGGGCTGGATGTATAGATGATCGCAAGAGTACAAGCGGTGGTGCATTCTATCTCGGTGAAAGGTTGGTGGCATGGCACAGTAAGAAACAAGATTCAGTATCCCTTTCTACAACGGAAGCGGAATATATTGCAGCGGCAACTTGTTGTACGCAAGTGTTAAGGATGCGGCAAATGCTCTCTGATCTAGGAGTTCCGACAACGGATCCTACGCCGATCCTCTGTGACAACACAAGTGCAATTCACATCTTTAAGAATCCTGTTTAGCATTCTAGAACGAAGCATGTTGCAATCCGCTATCACTTTCTCAAGGAAAAGGTTGCAGACGGTGAGGTAAAGCTAGAATATGTTCCAACTACTGAGCAAGTTGCTGATATCTTCACAAAACCTCTGCCAAAGGAAGTCTTCGAGTATCTCCGGAAAAAAATTAGGAGTTACTCACTCTCCTAATCCTTAGGAGTTGTGATTGAAAGGGGGAGCAATGTATTCCTTGAATATCCTATTCGCTCCTTGGTTGGTCCCTTTGGACTTGTTGTCAAAGGGGGAGAAAGCTATGCTAGGAGAAGTTATGCGAAGAAGTTATGCTATGATAGCTTAGGGGAGATTGGTATCAAGAATGTGAATGTGAAGATCTTGATTCTGTTGGTTTTTTAAGACAGGGGGAGTCTATGGTTCTGAAGAAGCTTCATGAAGGTCAACTGGTTCAAAGTGTTCCAAGTGTTGAAGTTCCAAGTGTTGCCAACAATTCCAAAGGGGGAGATTGTTGGAATTTGAGATGCCTTGAGAAGTCTTATGAAGCATTGAAGTGTTTAGTATCTCAAGTATCATTTTGTGTTGGAATTATTGTCAACACAATGTCACGAGTGTGGTGTTGATAGTGCGGTATTGATAGAGCTTCAAAGAGAAAACAGAGCTGAAACAGTATAGGAAATCAGAATTCCTGAAGCAGTGTGGCCGGTCGACCGGGGACCCCACGCGGTCGACCGGGCAAGAGAAA
This sequence comes from Litsea cubeba, assembly GCA_012931725.1. Classification (NCBI taxonomy): domain Eukaryota; kingdom Viridiplantae; phylum Streptophyta; class Magnoliopsida; order Laurales; family Lauraceae; genus Litsea; species Litsea cubeba. The sequence continues at coordinate 85,573,984 of CM022944.1, forward strand.
TCTGCAGAAGACAGTCTCAGTTAGCTCCCAGTTATTTGTTGCCACAGTGTGTCACCGGTCGACCGAGGACCCCACGTGGTCGACCGAGCACGGGAAACCAGAATTACGCAGAAATAGAAGTTTTGCACGAAAATTCAGGAAACTTATGTATTTCGTTTGGGACTCTTTCTAAATGAATTCTAGCCTAATTTGAACACTCTTTAGGGTTACCATAACCTATATAAAGGCTTGCTAAGTTCGTTTTCATTAGGAGAGAAGAGAAGAGAGAACAAAAGAGAGGGTTTTGGAGAAAAGAGTGATTGGAGAAGAAGGTACTGCTGTGTGCTGTTGTGCTGCAAGTTTCTACAGCAAGTTGGACGAAAATATGCTCATGAAGATGGTGATTCATCCATAGATAAGTGTCTCTCTTTTTATGCTTTAAATTTCAATTTGTAAGGGATTGAGAGAGAGAGATTGTAGAGGGGAAGGGCTGTAGAAAAGTTCTCTACTTTAATTCTGTAGAACATCAAGTTGGTGCTTGGTGTTAGGGGTTTGGTGATCCTATCTGTTGGTGCAGATAAATTGTAAAGGGGGTAGGTGCTTCCTAGATAGTTGGTGCTATCTGAAACTTAAGGGTTGGTGCTCTTTGTCGTTGGTGCGACTAAATAGATTGAGACCTGTTCCGGATCGGTGTTCGGACAGTCTTTGAACCGTGGACGTAGCCTTTTGGTGAACCACGTTAAATCTGGTGTCCTTGTGTGATTTGATTTGCTTTTGTTGTTAAATTGGACCTGTTTTTAAGGGATCACTGATTAACCCCCCCTCTCAGTGATCGCGATATCTAACAGAAGAGCTTGGAAAAGTGGTCTCTCCTAGCTCAAATCTCTTGAAAATGGTGTCTTTGGAAAGCCAAGAGAGACGAGAAGAAGATTGGGAGATCAATCCTCCATTTAGCACTCAAGATGAGGGGTTTCCAAGAGGAGAGAGAAAGTGCTGGGAGAAAACCCTATGCCCACTCTTGTTGCAGGAAAATGAAAGAATGGGGAAGAAGAAGAGCCCCATGGTGGTTTTATAAAGGGTAAGTGGGCTGGGTCCCATGGGCCCCAATCTTACAAAGGCTGAAACTAACATTTGTGGGTCCCGAATGAGATCGACGAAGAAGACAAAATCGATCAACGAAATGTTTACTTTGCAAAAAGTATATTTTCCCCAATTTCTGAAAATTTTGAAATTTATGGACAGATTTAGTGAAAATGTCATTTTTGCCCCTTTTTCTCGAAAAACATATTTTCTAATCATTGAATCAAAATGGTCAAAACATGAATGTTGTTAAACTTCATAAAATGAGTCAAAAGGAGTAAAAATTGTAATTTTTCCAAAATAAAAATAATTTATCACAAAAATGCAAATCATATGGACCGGGTCAAACCAAGGTCAACGGTCCTCAAAATCTCCAAGGCTATGAAAGATCTAGTCAAACTCAAAGACAAAGTCAAACCAACTCAAATCTCGCTCAAAAAACTAAACCATGATTAAAATAATACTAAACAAAAGAACTGGGGGTCGGGGTCTTACAGTTCTCCAGGCTCATTTCAAGCTTATATTCAAGTCCAATTAGCCCAATCCCTTTTCTATATTTGAAGCCCATTCAGCCCTTTTAAAACCATAGAGCCATTATGTGAATTAGTTTGAGCTATGAATAAAACCATTTAGGGAATAATTCAAGTCTCAATGTACACTTCATCCCTTTTAATTGTCAAGGATCTTCTGTGGCACCAAATTACTATTAATTAATGACAATAGTGGGGTTAAATGTGCATCAAGACGACCCGTGATAGACTGTTGAATCATCATACACTAAATTCATTCCATGTTAGAAAGTTTTATCCGAGTCCATTTATAAATCAATCTGAATGCCTTGGGGTGGTTTACCACATTTATGAACGTTGATAAGACTACTCATCTTATTTTGCTCGGATTTGTCAGTGTGTTGGATATGTATTTGTTCGGAGTAGTTTTCTTATCGATTTTGGAAATATATCTTTATGAATAGATTTGTATTATTTCGAGGTTCTGAACTTTTACTCTAATGGCACCACTAAGCTTAGGTTACCTTGTCGGACTGATCATCCGGCTTAGAATCTTTAAATTATCTGCCAGCTACAGCTTGGATTCTATCTGTACCAACCATGGCAACGGTTTTGTATCCGGTCCCACGCGTAGTGGCTATGGTTCTGTTTGATAACGACCTGTTCGTTCCGGTCCACGATTAGTGGCTACGGTTTCGTCTGCTCTTGTTACTTTGGTAACAGGAGAATATAGTTATACGTGGTTTGCCAATGTTTTATCCTATGATGTTTTACTTTATGGTTGTTGTGTATTTCAACTTATTATAGTCTTGGATTCGTTAATATTTAAGAAATTGATCTTTTATCTTGTCGTTTCTGTTATTTAGGATTTTAATCGTAGTTGTCATTTATTCAATGTTTTACTCTTTCCATCATCCTATTATATGTTATATTTGCTTGCCAGACCGTAGTGTCTGACCCTTTTTGTTTAGTGCCAGATGTCGAGCCCCTTGCCCTTGAGGCGCACTTTGAGGTGGACCCAGTAGTTCTTGTGGAACGCTTGTGGCAGCCTGATGATGTCGCTTAGACGTCGGGTTGATTTCAGAGCTTCGATCACCTTTTGGGATAGATTCTACTTTGGGAACTTGTTTGTAGCCATTGTTGGCTTATTTTTGGGAAATTGTAATTATTGGCTAACTTGACTTTTGTATTAAACTTGAAACTAACTTTGGGGCCTATCTATGGAATGTTTCTCCTTTTGATGCTAGTCTTGAGCGTTCTCATCATACACATATGTTATGGACTTTTATGTTTGCTACAATGCTTCCGCGTAATTTATTCGTGTGAATGTGATTCTGATTAATCATTGTTGGATCAAGTTTCGAGGATCCTTACTGCGGAAACCTGTGGGAAACTAGCGTGTACGGGCGGAATTTTCCGGCCCGTCGCGCCATGACCCCGGATTAAGGTCTTGTTTAACGGGACCTCGGTCCGGGGGCGTGACAGGCTTGGTATCAGAGCGAGAAATATTTGAGGCAATTAAAATTGGATTAGAAACAAAAGGACGTGGCAAGGATTCGCTAGAATTACCGATAGTTAGCGTCGATTGGGTTTGGGAACGCCTTATTTATTATATTTTATTATACTAACAAGTTGTTTTGCAGCACTATGGCTCCACGTAGACCTCCAGCGAATGCTAATGCATCAGGCAGTAATAATGATAGTGGGGTTGAGAATCAGATGACAGGCCAATTTCAGCAGCTCATGCAAATGTTGGTTGAACAACAACAGAGAGCAAATGAGAATCAAGCAAGATTTCAAGAGCAGATGGCGAAAAAGGATGAGGAATTGACACAGGTTCAGAGACAGTTGCTAGAAGTCTTGGGTAGAAGAACAGAACCAAGGCCAAATGTGGGAGCTCAGTTTGTTATCCAGAACAGAGACAGGGATCCTAATGCCTTATTTGAGAAGTTTAGAAAGAGAGGTCCGAAGGAGTTTACAGGGCAAGAAGACCCATTTGCAGCTGATGACTGGTTAGCCCACACGGAAAACATCTTTGATATTTTTACATGCACAGGTGGGCAACAAGTTCATCTAGCAGCTTCTATGTTCACTGGATTGGCGGATATTTGTGGAAGACCGTAAAGGAGGGTTATCAAAATATCGAGAATGAGACTGCTTGGACCACCTTCAAACGGAAATTTAGTGAAAAGTATGTACCTACCCACATCAAGAAGCAGAAAGCAGCAGAGTTTCAGTTGCTCAAGCAAGAGGACATGACAGTCCTTGAGTACCTTACAAAGTTTGAAAGTTGTCTCGTTATGCACCGGAGCTTATTGACACGGAAGAGAAGAAAATCACCAAGTTTATGGATGGACTCAATCCCATCATCTTGAGGGATGCATTAGGTGTGGTACCACCAGCTACTTTCCAAGAGGCTATCAAAAGAGCTTACAGATTTCTCTCCTATTGCTTTTTAGGTGTTTGATCGAAGGAGGCAGTTGAGCCGTTGGTCTGACGTGAGAGGCTGCCCATTGATATCATCTAGATGTCAAGTTTGGCACCGGAGTTCGTATCTAAATATTGGAGGTAGTATTTCTATTTAGTCAGATATTTTTGTATGGCTTTGTTAGCCTTTCTCATTGGGTTGTAATTAAGACACTTGTTAATTGTAACTTGAATATATGGGAAATAAATATTCTTGTTACTACTAGCTCAGTATTCTATGAATTATGAATTATACCAGTCTGCTCATTTGATGGCTTTATGATATTGGTTGAGTGCGACACGGAATCCGATGGACACGGGCTCCGGGTCGCAATGCCATGATTAGCTTCCACGAAAAATATATTCTGATCGTGATGGAATTTTATTATCCTCATTCACGCGGATCTTGGGAAAAGCAAAAGATTTTTTTATTAAATTCAAAAATCTCGCATCCCGAGGTCGGATCACTGGAGGGCCCGATTTCGGGGTGTGACATGCCTTTTCCTTCTGCCTCCAATGGCCTAGACGTGGCTTTTCAGCCCGTCTATTTAGCTTTTTATTGGACATAGGACCTCTTCTTGGTCTTTGTCCTCTAAAAATCTGAGGTTATAGCCAAGCCAAGCGAATCAAGAGCATCCTCTGTTCTCATCTGCATGGATGATGGTAAAGTTCACACATGGCTTGCGACCGTCAATCTGAACGAGTCCCCCACAATCTCATGAGAAGTTAGATCCTCCTTTTCTTGCTTTTCATTGTATTTTGTATTTTTCTAAAAGATTCAAAAATCATAACTCTTGTCTTTCATTATTGATAAGAATTGTAAATCGGCTATAAACGGCAAAATCGGCTATAAATGCCAAAAAAAATCGCCTTTCATGGAAAATCAAGAAAATGTCTCTTTTATTAAATATATGTGCAATGGAAAACTTGAAAGAAGTTGATTTCCTTTTTTACTTGCGAAGGTTGATCTCCGGATCACCACTTACAATTCCAAGTAAAATAGGAAATCTAGCACACCCACAAAAAAAATGTGGATACTTGCTTTGCCACTGGTTACGAAAGGGTTGGACCCCACGGACTCCCACGTTCACCGACCTCAGTAGAATAGTGTGGTCCATCAAACTGGCACACCCAGTGGGACTCGTTCATTTGAGAACACGATGCTTGGAAATGAAGTATTTGCATTCCATATTTTTGCTCTATGCTTATACTTTTTTTCTGGATTCCTTGGCTACTTTCAACTTGGTGGCCTATGTTAGATTTCGCATAAAAAAATGAGATGGGCTTTTTTGGAAAATTTTAATTCTTTGAATTTATTTCCACTCTTTCTCTTTTCAAAAAAAAAATTCAGATTTCTTAGTTTTGATTCAAAATTAAGAAACTTTGATCCTTTCCCTTCTGGGCACTGTCGTTCACGGAAATCGTTGAGCCCGTGTTCGGATCAGGGATTGGGCCATCGTTTCTCTTCGATGAATCTGTCAAAAAAAAATAATAATAATAAAATAAGATTTCTCAATTTTGATTCAAAATTGAGAAACTTTGATCCTTTCCCTTCTAGGCACTGGTGCTCGCGGAAATCGTTGAGCCCGTGTTTGGATCAGGGATTGGGATATCGTTTCTCTTCGATGAATCTGTCAAAAAAGAAAAAATAAAAAAATCATATTTCTCAGTTTTGGATTCAAAATTGAGAAACTTTGATCCTTTCCCTTCTGGGCACTGGCTCTCGCGGAAATCGTTGAGCCCGTGTTCGGATAAGGAATTAGGCCATCGTTTATCTTCGATGAGTCTATTTGGGATCTAAAAAAATAAACAGACATAGACCACTAAGGTTAAACCAATTGCGTTCTTTGATCACGGTTGATTCAAGAAAAGCCTCGTCCAAAGTGTGGAGACAGCTTGACTGTTCTAGCCAAGGGTCCTCCAAACGGGTTCATTAAGTAATCCTACCCTTACCTGGGGGCAATTCTATCAATCGAGATTTCATAAGACCGGGTTAGGAGGCCTATGTGTACTCTCTCGTCTTTTAAATAAAAAAATCTTTAAAATAAAAATAATCTTAAAAAAAAATTCAAAAAAAATCTAAAAATAATTTATAAAAAAAAGATTTTTCAAAAAAAAAACTTAAAAAAATATAAAAAAAATCTTGAAAAAAAAAATTTCCGTCATTTTTGGGTTTAGATTTGAGAAATTTTGGTTTATTCCCTTCTGGGCACTGGCGCTTGCGGAAATCGTTGAGCCCGTGTTTAGATTGGAATGCCTTTTGCTCTCTTTGATGAATCCGATCTTGACCTTTAAAAAAAAAAGTCTCGTCATTTTTTGGGTTCAGATCTGAGAAATTATGGTTCCTTCCCTTCTGGGCACTGGCGCTCGCGGAAATCGTTGAGCCCGTGTTTGGATTGGAATACCATATGCTCTCTTTGATGAATCCAATCTTGACATTTCAAAATAGAGAATGCCATCTCATGGATGTGATCTCCAAACATTTGTGTCTAGTGATACTGGTACACCCTTTCAGGGTCTACCGTATTTGCGACCGGCACATTTGTAACTCCAACCTTATATTGTTCTTACCTCGAGCAAGCTCTGCTTCTCGATAAGTCGAATTTAGGTTCATAATTGCTTCTAGCAGTCACTGGGACGCTCATTCTGGGCTCACCATACTTGCGATCAGAACAATTGTACCACCATCTGTGGCCTTTTGCCTTCTTCATGTCGCTTAGGTCATGTCCCTCGAGCAATTTGAAAAGATAAAACCATAGAATTTTTCATTTATGATCATTATATTCTTGTGATTACTAATGGATGTGGTCTTGTTTCAGAAATTTTCAAAACTAACAATGGCAACTTCCTTGACCATTACTTTTGATGAGAACAAGCACAAACTCATGCTTCAATAGAAGCAAACCACGCGCACTAATAAGCACCCTGTCAACTGCCGAAGCGTCAACTCCCTCGACAACTCTCTGAACTCCGGGTCGACCTCGACTCCCCAGACTATCATCTTTGTGATGCTGGGACCATTCCCACTTCCCGAAGAACAAACTGCTCCTTCCAAGTGGCAGAAGGTCGCCTCTCAACGTGTCACTATAGTGACACTAATGGCGAACATCAAAAAGCCTGAAGCCCGCGGCAGCCCTGCAAAGCCTCGACCCACAAACAACCAGGTCTATCCCAAGACTTGGTCACCAAGACCTTCACCAAAACAAAGAAGGTCGTAAACATCCACGAAGCCAGCATACCTAGCCCCTCTCAAGGAGAACCAGTTATACCTTCTTGCTTACATGAAAGAGGAGAGACCCATCTCCAACCTGACAACCAAGTCAACCCAGCATGAGCTGGCTTGCTCCTACAAGCCCAAAATCAAGTCATGCATCACTAGACCTTTACAAACACCTGCTAAGGCCTACAATCCCGCAGTTAGACCCTTCATCTCTACAGGGGCCGAGCTCAAAAAATTCAAAGCTTCGGTGCAACAGGCAAAGGATCGGGTCCGCATCCTGTCCTTGCCTAGTTACAAAGAAGACAGGCTTGGCTGCTGCGCCAGAGGGAGCACATCCTTCATTGTCAAAGCCCAGCCAGAGCTGACCGAAGCTCAAATTGCTTGTCATATATGCCGCCGCGCATCCTATCGATAAAAGAGACTAGAGAAGCAAAGGACCCAGCCTCCTACACTTCAAGTCTCTTACAAATGGGTCGAAAAAGAAAGACCCAACCAAATTGCTGCTGCCCATATGGTTGGAAAAAACAGAAGATGCCAAAAGTCAGCAGCAAAAATCCATGTCCGACATTCTGTGACCCGCAGCTTCTCCAGGACAAGAAGACATTCAGAAGAATCCCCTGCTCCTTCAAGCTAAGGACGGCAAAGTGATCCTTCCTCAAGCTCTTCATCAAAAAGAATGAGCCCCAACTCAGTCACTAGGACAATTTCTTTGTTCGAGTCCCGAGGGATGAACGTCCTGGCTACAAATTCTGAGCCACCAGCTCGCAATCCACCTCAAGATGATGCGCTCACACGCATCTAGCAGTTGAAACAAGGCTAACAAAGGATTGAAACTCTGATGGAAAACCTTCTCCTCCCTTTCAAAATCAGGCGAACAATGAATCTCCTCCGAATCTTCAAGATGATGAGGTAAATGGAGAAGAAAATGAGTCATGTGCCCTTACCAAAAAGGACGTAGACAGTATCCTCGCAAAAGCTAAAGAAGAGGATATACTCAAAGAGCATCGGATCAAGCTACCATATACCTTATGGATGGACTCGATCCCGTTCCCCACAAAATTCAAGCATCCTACTCTCTAAACATATACGGGGAAAGGATCAGCGCACATCATCCACTTCAAAATCTTGACGGGAGCTATCACGGATCAAGATGCACTCAAGATCCGCCTCTTTGCAAGTACCCTAAAAGGTATGGCCTTTAATTGATACTCCACTTTACCGGAGGACTCCATCCAAAACTGGGCCATGCTAGAGACACGCTTCTTAACTCACTTCAAAGGTGAGGATCATCCCGCTACTATGGCTCAGCTATGCAGTCTAAAACAGGGGGAGAATGAGTCAACATACTACTTCATTCACAAGTGGAAAGCAATGGCGTACAGATGCTCTCATGTACTGCCACAAGCGTCGCTAGTCGACATTTGCCGAAACAACATGAGAGCTAGAATCCGCTCCATGATCATCGGCAACAAATAAAAAAACCTAGGAAAACCCTAGAAGCTTCCATGGAGGCTGAAACAGTGATCAAAGGCCTCAACAGTCAGAAATCATCAAGAAAAGAGCCAACCGCCATTGCAAGCTCAAAGCCAAAGAAAAAAGAGGTCCTGAATGTGTAAACCAAGTCAACTCCTCAGCCACCAAAGAAAGCTGAAAACAAAGTTGCAGGTAAAAGACCCGAACTCTCAGATGCCTTCAAAGAGTGAGTAAAAAAGAAATACCCATTCGGTGAAGATGTTGACGAAATCTTCGGGGCCCTCGTGGCAAACGTCAAGCTCACCTTGCCTGAACCGAAAAGACCGGGAGATGCTGGCAAAACCAACGATCCTTGGTACTGTCCATACCACCAGATGATCTCACATCTTCTCAATCAATGCTTCATTGTGAGAGAGAAGATAAACAAGATGTGGAAAAATGGAGTCATCACCTTTGACAAAAACTATGGGTCTGCCTCCGTCAACATGGTGTCATGTGGACAAGCATCAAAATCACTGAAGAAGAAGATCACTACTTCCTTTAAGGTGATAAATAGGATTCAAATGTCCGAAGAGTTGGTTCCCTACCCGACACCAGACGGACAACCCATATGGGTACATCCCGATCTCCTAGAAGATGAAAACTGGGAGATCGTGAAAACAAAGCCTACAGCTCAACAGTGAAGGCAGGCTAGGAAATATCTCCTCAAGCTCAAACAGTAAGAGAAGACCCAGCCAAAACAAGAAGTCCATAAAAAGGCAGAGGCCTCCACTACCGCTTCACTGGGAGCAGAAATATCCCTTCCAGAGACTTCAAAGGCGGTAAGAAAATTTACTCTCAGTGATTTCATGCCACCTCAATTCAAAGAAGAAGCCACGCAGGGAGCATCATACTCTTGCAATTCGGTAGTTGGATTCTCCATTGATGGATATGAGTCCAGTGACACCGAAGATGGATACGATTCCAACTACACCGATGATGGACCGCGCTCCAAATGCTCGAGTTCCTACCGAGGTCGGCGGACGTGGGAGTCCGTCGGGTCCGACCCTTTCGTAACCGGGGGGCAGGGGCGTGCATCAACATTTCTTTTTTTATGTGGGTGTGCCAGATTTTCTATTTTTACTTGGAATTGCAAGTGGTGATCCGGAGATCAACCTTCGCAAGTAAAAAGGAAATCAACTTCTTTCAAGTTTTCCATTGCACATATATTTAAGAAAAGAGACATTTTTCTTGGTTTGCCGTGAAATGCGATTTTTTTTGGCATTTATAGCCGATTTTGGCGTTTATAGCCGATTTTTAGCGTTTATAGCCGATTTTGGCGTTTATAGCCGATTTACAATCCTTATCAATAATGAAAGACAAGAATTGTGATTTTTGTCTCTTTTGAAAAAATACAAACTACAATGAAAAGCAAGAAAAGGAGGATCTAACTTCTCAGGAGATTGTGGGGGACTCGTTTAGATTGACGGTCGCAAGCCATATGTGGGCTTCGCCATCATCCATGCAGATGAGAATAGAGGATGCTATTGATTCGCTTGGCTTGGCTGTAACCTCAGGTTTTTAGAGGACAAAGACCAAAAGAAGGTCCTATGTCCAATAAAAAGCCGAGTAGACGGGCTGAAAAGCCATATCTAAGCCATTGGAGGCAGGAGGAGAAGGCAAGGACCTTGGGGGGGGGGGGTACCCCCAAGGGACTTTTGTCACCTTGTTGCGGTGGCCGGTGTAGAACTTCCGCAAAGTTTTATCTCTTTTTTCCTTTCTCTGGATTTCTGTGCTTCTGTCTGTCTGTGTGTTTGTGCTTTTTTTTCTGATGCTCTGTCCTTCTTGGAGAGCTCTCCTATTTATAGGCTTTTAGGTAGCCATTTAGGAGGGTTTATGAGCCTTGATTGTCATAAAGCTGCATAATGGGAGGAGTTACAAAATTGAATTGTTTATTTTGTAAGTCCTTTTTCTTGGCTTCTGATTGGCCGGAGGAGATTGAGGGCATTTAATCGCCTTTAATCGCCATGATGGGAGGAGTTTCATGGGTTAAATGCCATGAATCTCTTGACTTGTAACTCCCGAATGCTTGCTTCTGATTGGGCCGTCCAAAGAAATGGATTAATGATTGTAATAAAGCTAGTCAATTAATCGCATTAAGTGGTCGCCGAGCAGCTGAAGAGTCGCGGGCCGTGCCACGTCTTTTGGGATTCTTCTGTCGATGATCATCGATGGATCTTCATATAGATCGACATCAGATGACCATGTAATTTCAGGTGTTTGTTACCAACAGCGGGTCGGTGCCATCTGTCTTGTCGATTTCTCGATCGGTCAGGTAGAAAGCACACTTTTTTTTGGTTGACCGGGTGGCGATCAATATTGTTTCAGATACTCTTGATGATTGACCCGTGTTTTGGACGGATGTCAGAGGACTTGGTGTCTCAAAAGCATGAATTTTGGAAAGTACCAGAGGCTGGACTCTTCGAATCGCGAAAAAACGGCGAAAACCGGGGTTTCCGGGGCCTTCCCGGCGACCCCGGGTTCCAGGGTCGCAGGGGTCTGCGACCCTGGGGGGGTTTTCCCCCTTTTGTGTCCCGTTTTGTGTCCGTTTTTGCTGTTTTTCGATTCTTTTTTCTCCTGTACTTTTCCTTGACATTTTGACCATTTATTGGCCTAATTTCTTTGTAGGAAACCTGATGAGAATCCTTGCATTTTATTTTGCAAAGTTTCCAATTTCCTGAGAAAGCCGAAGACTTTGTCGCGCAGAGCTGCCGATTTTCCGTCAGAAGCTGAAACTGGGTCAAACGATGTCGGAATGACCTGAAATTTGGTGTGAAGCCTCCTGAGCAATAAATAAGACCAACAATAGGCTTTTGTTTGAGTTTTGAAGCCGTTTGGGGTGCTATCACTAGTAGACTTACTTTTTGTCGCGATGAAGATGTCGCGGTTTGATGTGCGGTCAACCGATGTCCGATTGACTTGAAATTTGACAGGGAACCTATTGGAGTCATTTTAAGATGATCCATAGGCTCTGTCTTGGAAACCATTGTCCCGGAGAGCTTTGCCGCCGAGAGGCCTGATTTGTCTTCCGAGCGTCAAACTATGGTCAAATGTTGTGGAAATGACCTGAAATTTGACGTGTAGCCCTTTATAAGCATTTTGAGGCTGTCCATTTGCTCTATCTGATGAGTAATGGCCTCGGTGGTTCTCGCCGCCGAGAGGCTTGATTTAGCTGTTCGAGGGTTGATGTAGGGTCAAACGTTGTCGGTTTGACTCGGAACTTGACGTGGAGCCTTTTGGAAGTATTTTGAGACTATCCATCGGCCCTGATCGAAGATTTGGTGTCTCCGATGCTTTTGCCGCCGAGAGCTCCTTTTCGGCTGTTTGAGAAGCGAAGTTAGGCCAAATGATTTTGAAATGGCCCGAAACTTCTTGTCTACTCCTCTTTTGGCTGTCTTGAAGAATCTTGCAGTTTTTGTTTGATTCTGACAAGATTTGATTTTTGGAAGCAGCATTGCCTATTTATGGCAGGTTGTGACTTCATGTAGCTCTTTGGATCTTGAAGAGGCAAAGTGACATTTTTGGTGTCAACAAATGCCCCCTCGAGGTACAGCGACGAGTTGCTTAACTTTTGTAGTCGATGTGCCTCGAAGAGATTTTTGAAGGAGAGCCTGTGACTTGACCAAGAGTCTTTGAGCAGTCTTTCTTTTTGGTATTTATAGCCTTTTGAGCTTCCAGGGGAATTTTATGGTAGTGAAAGGGATCACTACCATCTCGAGGCAAAGTTTTGAAGATGACATCAGGGATGTGGATTTGGGTTTTGACCTTGTGACCTAACAGGCTATATGTGGCAGGTTAGGGGTCGGGTTTGGTTTTGATCGTGTGACCCAACAAGCTGTATGTGGAATGTTGGGGGATCAATTTTGGTTTTGATCTTGTGACCTAACAGGCTGTATGTGGCAAGTTAGGGGATCAGGTTTTTGGTCTTGTGACCTAACAGGCTGTATGTGGCAAGTTAGGGGACCAGGATTTGGTTTGATTTTTGTGGAATGTCAATTTCAAGATTTTGGCTCAATTTGGTAGATGAGGCTGGATGGTTTGATTTTTGGAAGCTCATGGGGCTTGGAATTTTCTTTTGTATGGTCCAATCAACTCAAAAGAGGCATGGAACCATTTTTGTATGCTCTTGGTAAGAGGGATTTCTCTTTGACTAAAAGCCCAAAATAATAATTTTTTTTTTGTGCCTAGGTGGTCAAACCTGGCTCATATGGGCTAACCCATGGGACCTTAAGCCATTGGCTTAGATCTCATATGGTGTCATTTTTGTAAAGAATATCCAAAAATATCTCATTTGGATAGAGAATATCTAAGAATATCTTTACTTGGAGAAAATCTCTCATGATCCCTTTATTTTGGGATAGGATATCTCAAGATATCTTTCTTTTGGGAAAGAATCCGTCATCGATTTCTTTTTGGGAGAAAATCCTTCAAGATATCTTTCTTTTGGGAAAGAATCTTTCTAATCTCTTTCTTTTGGTAAGGTTACTAATTAGTAACACTTACCTCTTTCTTCTTTCCTTCTTTGGTTTGCTCTCCTCTATAAAAGCAAGGAGAAGGTTGGATCTCTTGCTCTTATTACTTTCTTTTGCAATAATCTCAAGAGGGCTTCAAGACCAAGAGTTCTTCTTCTTCAAGATCTACAAGACTTTTCTTCTTCTTCTCCATCAATGGCTTCAAGTAAGTTCTCCTTTTTTTCAAGAAAACTCCATTGTAGGAAAAATAAAGTTCTTTTTTTTCTTTTTTTTTGTTTCTTTTTCTTTTTTTCTTTTTTTTTCACGTGTTTTTTTTTTTTTTTTTTTTTGAGTTTGTGACTTGGTTTGCTAACACATTTTTTTTTTGTCAGCTGACTTGCCACAGGGTTCTGATGACTTTGAACCATCGATGGACGCAAATGTTGATGATGCTTTCGATGAGTTCATGGAGGAAGAAAGTGTTCCGCCAGTCGTCGAAGAAGGTATTTTGTAGTTATAACCCTGATAATGATTTTCAAACAGGATTATATTCATACCTTTTTGTGTTTCTTTTGGCAGGTTTTGAAGTGACAGAGGAGGGTCCGTCGCTTCCAGAGCAAGGGATGCCAGAGGTTAATCCAGAGGTAGAGACTCCTGGGACCAGCTTTGACAATGTTGAGGAGATTCCTCGTACTGAGATTCCTTCCCGAGCAGGAGCAGCTTCAACTGGAAAGAGTTCTTTTGTTACTCTTTCAACAGATGAGGACATGAGCAGCCGACCAACGGAGTTGGGCGAATCTTCAGCTGGGCCATCTCTTCTTTTTGCGAAGAAGGTGGTGGTGCGAGTTCTGAGCTCTTGGATTGAGACTCTCTTTTCTGGGCACTTAGAAGCCGGATTTAGCATGATCCAGCATGTGCGTGAGATTCTCGGTGATGCTGAAGAGGCTGGTCTGGATGTCACAGATGCCAGGGAGATCGTTAATAGGATCATTGAGCTGGGTGACAAGTGGTTTGAGACCATGGGTTTTCCTGACGATCAGTTCTTCAAGGAGATGTTCTTGGACCCTGCGGATAAGGCTCAATCTGACCTGGATGAGGCTACAGAAAGCAAGAAGCAGGCAGTCCGAGAGAGGAACTTAGAAGAGATAACCATTATTAGGCTGACACATGAACTTAACATCCTTGATAGGGAGGTCGATGAGGTCAGGAAACGTCTTGAGCATCTGCAGGCACAAGTCGCTGCCAAGTGGACTGAAATAACAGAGGCTCGTGAAAGGGAGACTGCTCTGATTCATCGAGTTGTGGATGCCAATCGAGTTCTCAAAAGGAAGTCTGATGAGAACAAACAATGGAAAACCGCTCGAGGGAAGCTTCCCAGTGCAAAAGAAGGGTTACAGCCCACCCCAGCATCTCATGGCAGGTTCCTGAAGAAGCGTGCCTTGGAATCCTTGACGGATGAGGCCAAAAGCTTGCTTAAGGAGCTGAACTCTTGGCTGGAGACCATTTTTGATTGAGCTCCTGTATACAGAAACCATCCTTCTTTCTTTTTTTTTGGTACCACTTGTATTTTTTTGGTACTTTTTTTTTAGTGCTTGTGAACACTTTCTTCTTTTTTTTTGGTACCACATGTATTTTTTGGTACTCTTTTTTTTGTAGTGCTTGTGAACACTTTCTTTTTTTTTTTGGTACCACATGTATTTTTTTGGTACTCTTTTTTGTTATCCCTACGCTCACTTGAATCTTTTTGTGATAAAAGTAATTGCTAAATGGGATTTGATCAAAAGGTTGTCATTTTGTGAAAATCTTTTGTCAAGTGATTGTTTTGGCATGAAAGCCAGGTTTTTGTTTGTGGCATGGAAGCCAATTTTGGCATGAGAGCCAACTTTTCTTGTGGCATTGATAGCCGAGTTTTTTTTTTGTGTGGCATCTATAGCCAGTTTTGGTGGCATTGATAGCCGGTTTGTTTTGTTGGCATTGATAGCCGGTTTGTTTTGTGGCATCTATAGCCGGTTTTTGGTGGCATTGATAGCCTGTTTTGTTTTGGTGGCATTGATAGCCGTTTTTTTTTTTTGGAATCCAAGTTTTTTGTTTGTGGCATTGATAGCCGGTTTTGTTTTGGTGGCATTGATAGCCGATTTGTGGCATTTATAGCCTGTTTTGATGGCATTTATAGCCGGTTTGTGGCATTTATAGCCTGTTTTGATGGCATTTATAGCCGGTTTGGTTTTCAAAAAATGCAAGTATCGACTAAAAGTCGCCTCCCTGCTGAATGTTCTTGCAAGTATCGACGGAATGTCGCATCCTTGCTCATTCGGTTGCGAGTATCGATGGAATGTCGCATCCTCGTGGATTTGGGTGCAAGTATCGATGGAATGTCGCATCCTTGCTTTTCAGAAATTTTGGTTTTGCGGGTACTGACTTGATGTCGTTTCCCCACGATTTTTGAAATTTGTGGTTTTCTCGAACCTTTGGGTTATGGATATCAACTGAAATGTTGCGTCTCCACAGTTTTTTAGGTTTTTTTCGAACCTTTGAAATTTGGGTTGTGGATATCAACTGAAATGTTGCATCTCCACAGTTTTGGATTTTGCAAGTACCGACGAAATGTCGCTTCCCTGCGATTTGGAAGTGTCGAACGTGGTTCGCTTGCTTCCGATTTGTGCGAGTATCGACTAAGCGTCGCTTCCTCGCGGTTTTTTTGAAAAACCATTTTTTTTTTGTTTAAAGACACGAGGGTCATAAGTTTTGACCTAAAACCATTTTGGCGGTAAAAAGCAGGGTGGACTAGGGTGGAAATCCCTGAATCCGGATTTTGTTTCAAACCATGAATTTTGGGTTCAAGGGTTGAAAATTTTGGTCAAGTTAGGGAAAAGTTCCTAAACTTGGATATATTTTTTTTCTTGAACAATGAAACGATGAAAGTAAGCATTGTTTTAGATTTCTAGAAATTTCAACATTTGATATGAAAATTCTAAAAAAAAGGGTGGGTTTAGCGAGCGTGTACCTGGAAACCGGCTTTGGCCGTGCAGGCATTGCTCTTACCCAGTTGGGTAAGTCTTCAAGGGTAGTACCGCTTTAAGAACTTGCCGTTGATAGGCAGCATACATCTGTCACCTTCCATGTTTAGGAGTGCGTATGCACCATTAGAAAAAACCTTGTCGATGACATAGGGTCCCTCCCATTTTGGCTCAAATTTGCCTTTGGACTTGTGAGCGAAGACCATTGGTCTTTTTACCGCAAGAACCAAGTCACTCTTTTTGTAGGCGCGTTGCCTGACCTTTTTATCGAAAGATCCTGCCATACGTGCTTGGTAAAGTTCAATGCTTTGTTAAGCTTCGAGCCGTCTCTCATCGAGATTGTCCAGCTCATGGAGTCGCAATTTGACATTGCTTTCTTGAGTCATGTCATTTTGCAAGGATACCCTCAAGGAAGGAATTTGTACTTCCAAGGGCACGATAGCTTCGCATCCATAGACCAAGGAGAATGGTGTGCTATGGGTCGGTCCTCGAACGGTGGTTCGATAGGCCCACAAAGCTTCGGACATTTTGTCGCTCCAGTCTCTTTTGTGACTAGAGACCATTTTTTTGAGGATTTTGAAGAGTGTCTTGTTGAAAGCTTCTGCTAACCCGTTTGCTGCCGGATTGTATGGAGTCGAAGGACAGCTTTGGATTTTGTATTTATCGCAGAACCTGTAGAATCGATGATCCAGGAACTGTGGTCCGTTATCATGGACGAATCTTTTGGGTATGCCGAAACGACAAATGATGTTGGTGCGTAGGAACTGAAGGACTGATGAGGTCTTCATTTCGTTAAACGCAAATGCTTCTGACCACTTGGAGAAGTAATCCGTAGCGGCGAAGATGAAGCGATGACCTTTGCTTGAAGGGGGAGAAATAGGACCTATGATGTCCATACCCCAGGCTTCGAAAGGCCATGAGATCGCTGTAGGATGCAGCCATTCTGGAGGCATGTGAACGTAATCTCCATGAACTTGGCATTATTGGCAGCGCTTAGCAAATTGCATTGCGTCAGCTACCATGGTAGGCCAGTAATATCCTAACCTTTTTATCTGATCATAGAGCTTAGGTCCAGCCTGATGAGCTCCACAAAGACCAGCATGAACTTCTTTGAGTGTTTCTTCAGCCTCTTGTTGTGACAAGCAGCGTAGAAGTACTCCGTTGAAGGATTTCCTGTAAAGGATTTTTGAAGGAATATCCAAATGAAAGCTCGGGGTTCGCCTTTGGATGCTTACCCATTCTTTTGGATCTTCAGGTAGGATTCCGAACATAATGTAATCAATGAACGGATCCCTCCAGTCGCCGATTGAAGTTTGAAGGATTGAAATCTGACTTCCGACCACTTGGTGGCATTCAGCAACTGCTTGGTGTGTGTTAAGAGGAGGAAGGATTCTCCTTTCGCACACTGTGATTTGCATGTTTTCCCCTTCCTGGATTGCCATGGATGCGGCAAGTCCGGCTAGGGCATCTGCACGTATGTTTTCACCTCTACGAATATGGGTGATGTGACAGATGTCAAACTTTTGCAGAAGTGATTGTGCCTTGTTGTAGTAGGGCAACAAATCTGGCTTCCTGACTTCAAATTTCTGATTCATCTGGTTGACGATCAGTTGAGAGTCTCCAAAGACTTCCAGCATGGTGATACCGGATTCGATGGCGAGTTCCAATCCTAAGATCAGAGCTTGATATTCAGCTGCATTGTTTGTGCATGGTTCCAGTAGCGAGAAAGCGTGTGGAATCATGTATTTGTCGGGGCTAACAAAAAGGATGCCAACTCCCGAGATCAGCTGTCTTTTTTCATTTGTCCTGGTTGCACCGTCAAAGTACATATCCCAGGAGGCATTTGTGAGAAAGTCTCCACATTGTAGACTGGTTCGTCTGGGAGATCATCTCTGAGTGGAGAATCTTTAGGCAATGGATGCTCTGCGAGGAAGTCCGCTAGAGCTTGCCCTTTGATTGCTTTTTGTGGTACATACCTAATATCAAATTGTGACAGAAGGATGGACCATTTTGCCAGTCGAGCATTGAGAGAACCTGCCTTTGTGACAAGGACCTTCAAGAGGTTGACCCTCGAGACCAGGTATACTGTGTTGGAAAGCAAGTAGTGACGCAGCTTTTGTACGGCGAACATCACTGCAAGGCATTCTTTTTCGACTGGAGAGTAGCGATGCTCTGCACCTACTAGCATGCGGCTGAGGTAATATAGAGCAGCTTCTTTTCTCTGATCATTTTCTTGCGCAAGCAGAGCTCCCAGAGAGTGATCAAGGGCTCTTGTGTACAAGATGAATGGTTTTCCAGTGGTAGGAGCAGCTAACACTGGAGGTTTTGTCAGGTATGACTTGATGTCTTGGAAAGCAGCTTCACAGTCAGCATCCCAGACAAAGTTTACACCTTTTTTCATCAACCGGGAGAATGGACGGCATTTCCCCGAAAGATTGGAGATGAACCGTCTAATGTAGGCCAATCTCCCTTGAAGCCCTTTGAGTTCTCTCAAGGTTCTTGGAGAGGGCATTTCTAGAATGGCTTTGACTTTTATGGGGTCAAGCTCTATTCCAGCTTTCCGAACTAAGAATCCGAGGAACTTACCCGACGAGACGCCGAAGAAGCATTTCAATGGATTCATTCGCAGTTTGTGTTTGCGAAGCCGGAGGAAGACTTCTCGAAGGTCTTCGAGATGATCTTCTTTTCTTTTGCTTTTGACGGCGAGGTCATCAACGTAACATTCAACCGTCTTGTGCTGCATATCTTGGAATATTTTCATCATAGCCCTCTGATATGTGGCACCAGCATTTTTCAGACCAAATGGCATGACAGTGTAACAATACACGCCAAATGGGGTTCGAAAGGATGTATGTTTTTCATCCTCAGGATGCATCTTTATCTGATTGTAGCCAGAGAAACCATCCATGAATGTCATTCGCTCGAATCCACAGGTATTATCAATCATTACCTCTGGTATGGGGAGCGGAAATTCATCTTTTGGGCATGCGCCATTCAGGTCTCTATAATCAATACAGACCCTGATTTGCCCATTTTTCTTTGTCACGGGGACAATGTTGGCCAACCATTCAGGATGTTGTTCCTCACGGATGAAGCCGACGCTTTTGAGTTTTTGAACTTCTTGTTCAATTTTATCCATCACATCTGGACGGAATCTTCTTTGGCCTTGCTTGACAGGCTTGATGTCTTCTTGAAGATTGAGTTTGTGAACTGCTATTTTGGGGTCTAAGCCTGGCATTTCAGCGTAAGACCATGCAAAGCAATCAACAAACTCACGAAGAAAGGCGATATACTCGGGTAACTCATCATCCTTTATATTCTTGCTTATGAATACAGGACGTGGGTTATCTGGTGTTCCCAAGTCTATCTTTTGAACAGGATCTTCTGTTGGAAGGTTCGAAGGTGGTTCCTCCACAATATTTTCGGAGGCTTCCAGCTCAACGAAACCTTCTGGAGTTTCAAGGGCATTTCCAGACCAAGGTTTTGTTCCTTTCCACGGGTCTTCTTGATCAGTAATTTTCCCAAGGCTTGCTATGAGATGATCCCAATCGCCTGTTGAAACCGAGTCGAAGTAGGCTACTTCTTTTGGAGATGAGGATTCTTCTGGGTCAGAAGTCCACACGTCTGTGCCATCGGACAACTCCTCTTCATTTTCGGAGAAATCGTTCCAATTGGATGAGCTTCCTGGATCTTTGTCAGGTGACTCATCAAAGAGATATCCAGGGAGATCGATGTCTTCATGGACTTGAGATGTTGAGGCTTGGTCAGTATATTGACTTTTAAGCCTTTGTGTCAACTGTCTCAAGGGAGTGTCAGGATCATACCCTAACCCGTGTGAAGACTTTTCTACATAGCCGTAGAGTCTCCAATCTTCCAGCTGGCTTTTGGTCAAGACGGGCCCCAATGGCGTGAGAATACCGCGTCCTTCTCCCAAACCGACTGGGTTTTGAGCGTCATAGCCCATTTTCTTCATAATAGCTTGTGCCACAGAACTGTATAAGGATAGTTGAGGCGTACCTTTATTTTGGAAAGGTTCAAGCATGAAGTTTGATGAAGAAGCATCCGATCTATGGAAGAAGATCGGCTTTTCCTTTGTTGAAGTCGCTGGAACAACGAAGGAAGCTGACGTAGGATCTTCTATGTCAGAAGTTGTCTCCATTGGAGTAAGAGCAGGCTGAACTTGCTGAGTGTCAGCTTGGCTTGACGATGTGTCGTCTTCTGGCTCTGAATCCGAGTCCGTGTCTTGCATGATAGACACGAAAGAGACAACAAATTTGCCCCCAGGCTTTTGTTTTGCCTTCTTCACTTTAGTTGTGATGACCAAAGGCTTTGAAGATTTGAGGGAGATGATGAAGGGAGTTTGCATGCTCTCTTCAGATTTACCGGATGGTTTGTTTTCTTCCGGTGATTGTTGAGGAGCTTTGCCTTTATCTTTCTGGAGATTTTCGGCAAAGGATGCTGTATGCTTCTCCTCTTCTTCTTTTTCACCTTCATACATCTGTGAGTCTGCGAAATGGACTTCTTTACCTTTGAAGGGTTTTCTGTCCGCAAAGACTCGATGTATCATGTCGTCGTCGCCAACAAACTTGATGCATTGATGTAGAGTTGAAGGGACAACACCATTCTCATGGATCCAAGGGCGTCCGAGAAGGATGTTGTAGCATGAAGGGGTCTTTATTGCATACACTGTGACCTCAGAGATAAGATCACCGATCTGCAACTTGAACCTGATTTTGCCGATAGGCCTTTGAGTACTCCCATCGTATCCAAAGATAGATACAGATGTGTGGCTCAGTTTGCTGGGTGGGATGCCCAACTCTTCAAGAGCCGATGTGGAGATGAGGTTGAGTGCAGAACCTGGGTCGATCTGAACTCTGTGCATAGGCATTTCCTTGATATACCCTGTGAAGTACAGGGGTCGGTTATGCCTGGTTTCGCCAAGTAGGAGGTCATCCTTTGTAAAGGCGATGGTTGCACTGGCTGCTTTTTTAACCGAGAGGCATTCAATGCATGATCCCTCAGTTTTCTTCTTTTCTCCCTTTGAGGAGGCTTCTGAGTTTTTGACCCGGTAATCCATTTCAATTTGGAGGACTTGCGGGGCATGTTTGTCGACATCCTTATTCAGCTTTTGTAATTCCGAAATGAGATTATCACGAGTGTGCGGAGACATTCGCAACAAATCTAGGATGTGTAGACGTGCAGGTATGTGCTTGAAATGTTCAATCAAGTCATACTTGAAAGCCTCCTTAGGGCCTGCATGTTCATCATTGTTGCCACTAGGGGCGCTTACAACATCTTTTCCCGAAGGATTTACATATGTAAAGGAAGATTGGTTGTAATTTTTGTGGTAGTCCCGGCCAGAGCGGGTGCCTCTACCAATTTCGAGAGCTTCTTGAGAAGGGTCTTCGTTTGGAAGATTGTCTTCAGGATCAAGAGACTGTCGTTTTTCATTTGCTGAGGATGTATCAGCAGCAGAGTTACCATCCTCAGTGATTGTGTTGCATGGAGCATTTTCCGGGAACAAGTCCTGAACATCATCCAGCAATCTTTCTTCTTCGTTGACTAATTCATCGTCCCAAGCATCAATGGCTGGGAATTCTTCAGTCAGGAAGGGTGTGAACTTTGAAGTCACGGTCTCAGGAGAAGAAACCTGAGAGGGTGTCATCTCAGTGAAAGTCACGTGAGACGAGGTGGCTCCAGAAGATATATTGCTAGGCGTCGCCGGAGTGTAAGTGCTCTCATCAGACGATGCTTCGGAAGAGCTATAATCCCGAATTATCACATTACAGGAAGCTCTGACGGGAGACGTTGCCTGATCGGAGTCAGACTCATCCTCGGATGTAAGAGGATCGTCTATCCAGCAATTTTCTCCATTTTCAGGAGTTAAGGGAGGATGTACCTGGTGGTCTTCAGGGACTTCAGGCTCTGGATTGCGAGGAGGCTCGTTGACGCGTTCTTGCTCTTGTTCTAGAGCGAGTCGCTGCAAGATCCTTGCATATTCTTCAAGATCAGGCATGGGAGCCGGATCTTCTTCTTCATCAACTCTTTGTGGCTCAACATGGTTGATTTCCACTGGAGTAATGAGAGGTGCTGGGTCAGCAGCATTTTCTTGTACAGCTTCTTGGTCTTCTTCATCATCAGACCAGGATCCTTGTGGCTGTAGGGGGTTATACCAGATTACTGGCATAAGATGAGACTCAGGAACCCATTCCTCATCGGAGAGATATTCTCCTGTTTCAAGGGACTCCTCCCACTCATCTGTGTAGTTGGATTCGAATCCATCATCGGTGTCGCTGGATTCGTATCCATCAATGGAGAATCCAACTACCGAATTGCAAGAGTATGATGCCTCCTGCATGGCTTCTTTGAATTGAGGTGGCATGAAATCACTGAGAGTGAATTTCCTTACCCCCTTTGAAGTCTCTGGAAGGGATGTTTTTGTTACCTCCAGTGAAGCGGTAGAGGAAGCCTCTGCCTTTTCTTTGACCTCTAGTTTTGGCTGGGTCTTCTCTTGCCGTTTGAGCTTGAGGAGATGTTTCCTAGCCTGCCTTCGCTGTTGAGCTGTAGGCTTTGTTTTCACGACCTCCCAATTTTCATCTTCCAGGAGATCGGGGTGTACCCATATCGGTTGTCCGTCTGGTGTCGGGTAAGGAACCAGTTCCTCGGACGCTTCGATTGAGTTTATCACCTTGAAGGAAGTAGTGATCTTCTTCTTCGGTGATTTTGATGTTTGTCCACATGTCACCATATTGACGGAGGCAGACCCATAGTTTTTGTAAAAGGTGATGACTCCGTTTTTCCACATCTCATTTATTTTCTCTCTCACAACGAAGCATTGATTGAGAGGATGCGAGATCATCTGGTGGTATGGACAGTACCGAGGATCGTTGGTTTTGCCAACATCACCCGGTCTTTTTGGTTCAGGCAAGGTGAGCTTGCCGTTTGCCACAAGAGCCCCGAAGATTTCATCAACATCTTCATCAAACGGGTATTTCTTCTCTACTCGTTCTTTGAAGGCATCAGAGAGTTCAGGTTTCTTACCAACAGCTTTGTTTTCAGCTTTCTTTGGTGGCTGAGGAGCTGATTTGGTCTGCACATTGAGGACCTCTTTCTTCTTTGGTTTTGAGGTCGTAATGGCGGTTGGCTCTTTTCTTGATGATTTCTGACTGTTGAGGTCTTTAATCACCGTTTCAGCTTCCATGGAAGCTTCTAGGAGTTCTCCCAGGTTTTTTGATTTGTTGCCGATGATCATGGAGCGGATTCTGGCTCTCATGTTGTTTCGGCAGATGTCGACTAGCGACGCTTGTGGCAATACATCAGAGCATTTGTATGCCATTGCTTTCCACTTGTGAATGAAGTCATATGTTGATTCATTCTCCCCCTGTTTTAGGCTGCACAGCTGAGCCATAGTAGCGGGGTGATCTTCACCTTTGAAGTGAGTCAGGAAGCGTGTCTCTAGCATGGCCCAGTTTTGGATTGAGTCCTCCGGCAGAGTGGAGTACCAATCGAAGGCCGTACCTTTTAGGGTACTTGCAAAGAGGCGGATCTTGAGTGCATCTTGATCCGCGATAGCTCCCGTCAGGATCTTGAAGTGGATGACGTGCTGTCTGGCTGATCCTTTCCCCGTATATGTTTGGAGAGTAGGATGCTTGAATTTGGTGGGGAACGGGACCGAGTCCATCCATAAGGGATATGGTGGCTTGATCCCATGCTCCTTGAGTATATCCTCTTCTTTTGACTCATTTTCTTCTCCATTTACCTCGTCGTTTTGATGATTCGGAGGAGGTTCATTGTTCGCCTGATTTTGGAAGGCGAGGAGAAGGTTTTCCATCAGAGTTTCAATCCTCTGCTGGCCCTGTTCCAACTGCTGGATGCGGGTGATCGCATCTTCTGGAGGTGGATTGCGGGGTGGTGGCTCAGAATTTGTAGCCAAGACATTCATCCTTCGTGATTCGAACGAAGAAACTGTCCTGGTGACTGAGCTGGGGCTCATTCTTTTTGAAGAGGAGCTTGAGGAAGGATCACTCTGCTGTCCTTTGCTTGAAGGAGCAGGGGATTCTTCTGAATGTCTTCTTGTCCTGGAGACGCTGCGGGTCATCGGACGTCGGACATGGATTTTTGTTGCTGATTTTTGGCGCCTTCTGGTTTTTCCAACCATATGGACGGCAGCAACTTGGTTGGGTCTTTCTTTTTCGACCCATTTGGGAGAGACTTGGAGTGTAGGAGGCTGGGTCCTTTGCTTCTCTAGTCTCTTTTGCCGATATGACGCGCGGCGGCGTATACGACAAGCAATTTGAGCTTCGGTCAGCTCTGGCTGGGCTTTGACGATGAAGGATGTGCTCCCTCGGGCGCAGCAGCCGAGCCTGTCTTCTTTGTAGCTGGGCAAGGACAGGATGCGAACCCTGTCCTTCGCCTGTTGCAGCGAAGCTTTGAATTTTTGAAGTTCGGCCCCTGTAGAGATGAAGGGTCGAACTGCAGGTTTGTAGGCCTTAGCAGGTGCTTGTAGAGGCCTTGTGATGCATGACTTGATTTTGGGCTTGTAGGAACAAGCCGGCTCATGCTGGGATGACTTGGAAGTCGAGTCGGAGATGGGTCTCTCCTCTTTCATGTAAGCAAGAGGATAGAACTGGTTCTCCTTGAGTGGGGCCAGGAATGCTGGCTTAGTGGATGTCTGGGACCTTCTCTGTTTTGGTGAAGGTCTTGGGGACCAAGTCTTGGGGTAGACCTGGTTGTTTGCAGGTCGAGGCTTCGTGGGGCTGCCACGGGCTTCAGGCCTTCTGGTGCTCGCCTTTGGTGTCACGGTAGTGACACGTTGAGAGGCGAGTTTCTGCTTCTTGGAGGGAGCAATTTGTTCCTCAGGAAGTGGGAATGGTCCCAGCGTCCCAAAGACGATAGTCCGGGGAGTCGAGGTCGACCCGGAGTTCAGAGAGTTGCCGAGGGAGTTGACGCTTCGGCAGCTGATTGGGCGCTTGTAAGTGCGCGTGGTTTGCTTCTGTTGAAGCATGAGTTGGTGCTTGTTTTCATCGAAAGTAATGGTTAGTGAAGCTGCCATTGTTAGTTTTCGAAAATTTCTGAAACAAGACCACATCCATTAGTAATCACAAGAATATAATGATCATAAATGGGAAGTTCTATGGTTTCGTCTTTTCAAATTGCTCGAGGTAGATGACCCAAGCAATATGAGGAAGGCAAAATGCCATAGAAGGTACAATTGTTCTGATTGCAGGTATGGTAAGCCCGGAATGGGCATCCCAGTGACTGCTAGAAGCAATTGTGAACTTAAATTCGACTTATCGAGAAGCAGAGCTTGCTCGAGGTAAGAAGAATATAAAGTTGGAGTTACAGATGTGCCGGTCGCAATACAGTAGACCCTGAAAGGGCGTACTAGTACCGCTAGACACAAATGTTTTGAGACCGCATCCATGAGATGAGATTCTCTGTTTTGAAAGGTCAAGATTGGATTCATCAAAGAGAGCAGATGGTATTCCGATCTGAACACGGGCTCAGCGATTTCCGCGAGCGCCAGTGCTCAGAAAGAAATGAACCATAATTTCTCGGATCTGAATCTAAAGATGACGAGTTTTTTTTTTTTGAAAAGTCAATATCGGGTTCATCAAAGAGAGCAAAAGGCATTCCAATCTGAACACGGTCTCAGCGATTTCCGTGAGCGCCAGTGCTCAGAAAGGAGAAGACCAAGATTTCTCCAATCTAAACCCAAAATGACGGAAGTTTTTTTTTTTTTGAAGATTTTGAAGATTTTTTTTTTTTTAATCTTTTTTATTTTTTTTATTTTTTTTATTTTCTATTATTTTTTTTATTTTTTTTATTTTTAAGATTTTTTTTTTGAAAAAAAATTTTATTTTTTATTTTTTATTTTAAAATTTTTATTTTTTTAAAAAAAAATTTATTTTTTTTATTTGTTTAAAAGACGAGAGAGTACACATAGGCCTCCTAACCTGGTCTTATGAAATCTTGATTGATAGAATTGCCCCCAGGTAAGGGTAGGATTACTTAATGAACCCGTTTGGAGGACCCTTGCCTAGAACAGTCAAGCTGTCTCCACACTCTGGACAAGGCTTTTCTTTGAATCAACCATGATCAAAGAACACAGTTGGTTTAACCTTAGTGGTCTATGTCTTTTTTTTTATTTTTATTTTTATTTTATTATATTTTTTTTTAATGAACTCATCGAAGAGAAACGATGGCCCAAAACCTTAGTCGAACAGGCTCAACATTTCTGCAAGCGCGATGAACGATAGGAACGGATCAAGGTTTCTCAATTTTGAATCCAAATTGAGAAATCTAAAAAAAAAAAAATTTTATATATTTTATATATATATATTTTAGATCTTTAATGAACTCATCGAAGAGAAACAATGGCCCAACCCCTGATCCGAACACGGTCTCAGCGATTTCCGTGAGCGCCAGTGCCCAGAAGGGAGAGGATCAAAGTTTCTCAATTTTGAATCCAAAATGAAAAATTTGATTTTTTTTTTGGTTTTTGTTTTAAATTTTTTTTTTTTTTTGAAAAGAGAAAGAGTGGAAATAAATTCAAAGAATTAGAAATTTCCAAACAAAAATTCTCATCTCATTTTTTTAGATGCGGAATTCAACATAGGCCACCAATTATAAAGTAGCCAAGGAATCGAGAAAAGAAATATAAGCATAGAGCAAAATATATGATATGCAAATATTTCATTTCTAGCATCGTGTTCTCAAATAAACGAGTCCCACCGGGTGTGCCAGCTTGATGGACCGCGCTCCAAATGCTCGAGTTCCTACCGAGGTCGGCGGACATGGGAGTCCGTCGGGTCTGACCCTTTCGTAACCGGGGGGCAGGGGCGTGCATCAACAGTTCTTTTTTTGTGTGGGTGTGCCAGATTTTCTATTTTTACTTGGAATTGCAAGTGGTGATCCGGAGATCAACCTTCGCAAGTAAAAAGGAAATCAACTTCTTTCAAGTTTTCCATTGCACATATATTTAAGAAAAGAGACATTTTTCTTGGTTTGCCGGTGAAAGGCGATTTTTTTTGGCATTTATAGCCGATTTTGGCGTTTATAGCCGATTTTTGGCGTTTATAGCCGATTTTGGCGTTTATAGCCGATTTACAATCCTTATCAATAATGAAAGACAAGAATTGTGATTTTTGTCTCTTTTGAAAAAATACAAACTACAATGAAAAGCAAGAAAAGGAGGATCTAACTTCTCAGGAGATTGTGGGGGACTCGTTTAGATTGACGGTCGCAAGCCATATGTGGGCTTCGCCATCATCCATGCAGATGAGAACAGAGGATGCTATTGATTCGCTTGGCTTGGCTATAACCTCAGGTTTTTAGAGGACAAAGACCAAAAGAAGGTCCTATGTCCAATAAAAAGCCGAGTAGACGGGCTGAAAAGCCATATCTAAGCCATTGGAGGCAGGAGGAGAAGGCAATGACCTTGGGGGGGGGGGTACCCCCAAGGGACTTTTGTCACCTTGTTGTGGTGGCCGGTGTAGAACTTCCGCAAAGTTTTCTCTCTTTTTTCCTTTCTCTGGATTTCTGTGCTTCTGTCTGTCTGTGTGTTTGTGCTTTTTTTCTGATGCTCTGTCCTTCTTGGAGAGCTCTCCTATTTATAGGCTTTTAGGTAGCCATTTAGGAGGGTTTATGAGCCTTGATTGTCATAAAGCTGCATAATGGGAGGAGTTACAAAATTGAATTGTTTATTTTGTAACTCCTTTTTCTTGGCTTCTGATTGGCCGGAGGAGATTGAGGGCATTTAATCGCCTTTAATCGCCATGATGGGAGGAGTTTCATGGGTTAAATGCCATGAATCTCTTGACTTGTAACTCCCGAATGCTTGCTTCTGATTGGGCCGTCCAAAGAAATGGATTAATGACTGTAATAAAGCTAGTCAATTAATCGCATTAAGTGGTCGCCGAGCAGCTGAAGAGTCGCGGGCCGTGCCACGTCTTTTGGGATTCTTCTGTCGATGATCATCGATGGATCTTCATATAGATCGACATCAGATGACCATGTAATTTCAGGTGTTTGTTACCAACAGCGGGTTGTTGGATATCGCGATCACTGAGAGGGGGGGGTGAATCAGTGATTTCTAAAAACAGGTCCAATTCAACAACAAAACAAGTCAAACCACACAATGACACCAGATTTAACGTGGTTCACCAAAAGGCTACGTCCACGGATCAAAACCGTCCGAACACCGATTCGGTACAGGTAAGAATATATTTAGTCGCACCAACGACAAAGAGCACCAACCCTTAGTTTCAGATAGCACCAACTATCTAGGAAGCACCGACTCCCTTTACAATTTATCTGCACCCACAGATAGGATCACCAAACCCCAAACACCAAGCACCAACTTGATGTAAAAACAGAATAGAAGATAAACTCTGTCTACAGCCCTTCCCCTCTACAATTCTCTCTCTCTCAATCCCTTACAAATTGAAATCTAAAGCATAAAAGAGAGACACTTAACTCATGGACGAATCACCATCTTCTAGAGCATAATCTCGTCCACAATTGCTGTAGAAAACGTCACCACATCAGCACACAGCAACACACACCAGCAGCTTCTTCTTTCTCTCAAGAACTCTCTAAAACTCTTCTCTATTCTTTCTCTCTTCTGGTGTATCTTTAGAACGACCCATACATGCCTTTTTATAGGTTTTAATAACCCTAGCAAGTCTCCAAATTCGGCTACAATTTGCTTAGAAAGAGTCCCAAACGAAATAATAAAGAATGCTGAATTTTCGTGCACAACTTCTAATTCTGCGCAACTCTGGTTCCCGTGCTCGGTCGACCTCCTTGCCTGCTCGGTCGACATCATACACAGTCTGGAGTTAGACAACTATCGAGCTCGGTCGACATCCTCGGGTCCCGGTCGACCGAAGACACACTGTGTCACGAAATAACTGGGAGCTACCTGAATCTGTTTCTGCAGGTTTCTTCTTGCTCGGTCGACCGCATGGGGTGCCCGGTCGACCGCGTGCTCTGCTTCAGGAATTCTGAATTCCTGATTTTTTCAATTCTGATTCTTCTTTTCAACTCTATCAACACTAGCCTATTATCATCATGCTTGTGACAATGTGTTGACAATAATCCCAACTCAAATTAATACTTGAGATACTATATTCTTCAATTCTTCAAAAGACTTTCAAGTCATCTCAAATTCCAACAATCTCCCCCTTTGGAATTGTTGGCAACACTATTGGAACTTCAACACTCACTTGGAACCAATTCTGAAATTCTGAAATAACAACCATGCACTGTCAACAATCTCCCCCTAGCTTTCATAGCATAACATCTCTCCTTGCTATCATAGCATAACATCTCTCCCCCTTTGACAACAAGTCCAAAGGGACCAAATCGAGGAGCGAATAGGATATTCAATGAATGCATTGCTCCCCCTTTCAAGCACAACTCCTACGGTTTAGGAGAGTGAGTAACTCCTAACTTTTTCCGGAGATACTCGAAGACTTCCTTTGGCAGAGGTTTCGTGAAAATATCAGCCACTTGCTCAGTTGTTGGAACATATTCCAACTTGACCTCTCCATCAGCAACTTTATCTTTAAGAAAATGATAACGAATTGCTACATGCTTTGTTCGAGAGTGCTGAACAGGATTCTTAGATATATGAATTGCACTCGTGTTGTCACATAGGATCGGCGTAGGATCCGTTGTAGGAACTCCTAGATCAGAGAGCATTTGCCGCATCCATAATACTTACGTACAACAAGTTGCCGCTGCAATATATTCCGCTTCCGCTGTCGAAAGGATACTGAGTCTTGCTTCTTACTATGCCAAGCAACTAATCTTTCTCCAAGATAAAATGCGCCGCCGCTAGTACTTTTGCGATCATCTACGCATCCAGCCCAATCGGCATCAGAATATGCAACAAGAGTGAAGGATTTGCCTTTGGGATACCAGATACCAAGCTCCATAGTACCTTTCAGATATCGAAAGATTCTTTTCACTGCTGTAAGGTGCGTTTCAGTTGGTGCTGCTTGAAAACGTGCAACCATACATACTGCTTGTAGAAGATCTGGTCTTGTAGCAGTCAAGTAGAGCAAGCTTCCTATCATAGAGCGATAGGTGGTATGATCAACAGACGAGGCCTTATCATCTTTGCTAAGCTTCGTGTTCGTTGACATTGGTGTGCTCACTGGCTTGCTGTCTTCCATATTGAACCGTTTCAGCATTTCCTTAATGTACTTCATTTGTGATATGAAGATACCATGTTTCAGCTGCTGAACTTGTAAACCAAGGAAGAACTTTAGTTCTCCAAGCATTGACATCTCAAATTCTTTCTTCATCTCTTCAGCAAAATTCGTGCACATCTCCTCATCATTGCCACCAAAGATTATGTCATCAACATAAACAATGACAACCAGCTGTTTGCTTAACTCAGTTTTGACATACAGATTGCTATCAACCATTCCTTTTCCAAAACCGATCTTGCGGAGATAGAGATCCAGCCTTGCATACCATGCCCTTGGCGCTTGTTTCAGTCCATAAAGAGCCTTTTTCAACTTGCACTCTAGATCTGAATTTTTGCTGATGAAAAAACCATCAGGTTGCTCAATGTAGACTTCTTCTTCAAGTAAACCATTCAAGAAAGCTGACTTTACGTCCATCTGAAATACCTTGAAGGTTTTGTATGCTGCCAATGCAAGAAACATACGAATAGCTTCCAGACGAGCCACCGGTGCAAAGGTCTTTTCAAAATCTATGCCTTCAGCTTGAGCATAGCCTTTACAAACCAACCTTGCTTTGTTTCTAATGACTTGACCATCTTCATTCAGCTTATTCCGAAAAACCCATTTAGTACCAATAACATTCTTATCAGTAGGTCTAGGAACAAGTTCCCATGTTGAGTTCTTCTCAATTTGCTCCAACTCGTCATGCATAGCTTTCAACCAACTTTCATCGAGACTGGCTTCAGCCACAGTCTTGGGTTCAATGGTGGACACAAGTGAGTAATTGCTAACTACACTTTGTCTAGTTTGAACGCCTGCCTTAGGATCTCCAATGATTTGATCCTTAGGGTGTTGCTCTACC
The DNA here is from genome assembly GCA_012931725.1 of Litsea cubeba. Taxonomy (NCBI): domain Eukaryota; kingdom Viridiplantae; phylum Streptophyta; class Magnoliopsida; order Laurales; family Lauraceae; genus Litsea; species Litsea cubeba. The sequence goes on from CM022944.1 coordinate 85,605,278, forward strand.
CAAGTGCTGTGCTTCTTAGGTGTAGTATCTTCTGAGTCATCCTTTGATTTCTCAGAATCATTAGATTCAGCCATCTCATCATCAATCTCACTCGAGTCCTCATAAACTGGACTGTCATTATGAGTTGCATTCTTTGGTTCAATATTCTCATCTATTCTCACATCAGCACTTTCTATGATTTTTCTGGTTCTTTTGTTAAGACACCTATATGCCTTGCTAGTAGAGGAGTAACCCAGAAATATACCTTCGTCAGCTCTTTCTTCAAATTTGCCCGGATTTTGTTCGAGCCGCTTGATGTAACACTTGCTGCCGAAGACTCTGAAGTGCTTGACTGTTGCTTTTCTTCCAAACCATAGCTCATAGGGAGTTTTGTCTTCATGTGGCCTGATCAAGCATCGATTTTGAATGTATACAGCCGTATGAATTGCCTCTTTCCAATACTTGTCAGCCATCTTGCTTTCACTTAGCATCGTACGAGCCATCTCTTGTACGGTGCGATTCTTCCGTTCCACAACTCCATTTTGCTGTGGAGTTCTAGGGGCTGAGTACTGTCTTTGAATGCCATGATGTTCACAATATTTAGTGAACTCTTCAGATGTGAACTCGCCTCCACGATCAGACCTTAAAATCTTGATACGTTTTTCCAATTGATTTTCAACCTGTGCTTTAAACACTTTAAAACGATCAAGTGCTTGATGGTTATGCTTAAGAAACAATACCCATGTCATACGAGTATAATCATCAATGCATAACATGAAATACTTATCTCCATTGGTGCTTTGAGTTCGCATCGGTCCACAGAGATCAGTGTGCACTAGCTCAAGAGGTTTCTTGGAATGATGCTCCTTTGACTTGAACATAACCCTCGTTTGCTTTCCCTTTTGGCAAGAGTCGCAAATGGGATTGGAAGGCTTTTCAACTGTAGACATGCCTCTTACAGCCTTTGAATTGCAAATCTTTGACATGTTATCAAAGCTTAGATGCCCAAGGCGTTTGTGCCACAACCAACTTTCCTCTGTCCGACTCATCAAGCAGGTCTTTTCAGCTCCATCTGACAATGTATAGAGATTTCCAGCAGTTCTTGATCCAGTTGCCACTGTTTTGCCGTTGCTACTCTTCTTGATGGCAAACCCATTCTTTGTGAAGATAACTTCGTGACCCTTGTCACAGATCTGGCTCACACTAAGCAGGTTGTGTCTCAATCCAGACACATATAAGACTTCTTCCGATCTGATCTTGTTTGCCATAAGCTGAATAACACCTTTTCCGCAGATTTTGGCACCATCATTGTTGCCAAACTTCACTGAACCGCCTTCATAGTGCTGTAATTTGATGAATTTCTCTTTATCACCAGTCATATGGCTTGAACAACCACTATCAAGGACCCATGGTGCTGCCTTCTTTTGTGCATTGAATGCCATTTGCACAATGAGAGATTCTTTGGGACTTTCTGCACTTTGCTTTGCTCTCCAAGCCTTGACTAACTTGGGTTTCTTTTCAACCTGAAATTTGTTAGCAATAGGCAACCTACAATCCCTAGCCAAGTGTCCATAATTATGACATATATAGCACTCAATTTTGTGGCTGTTTAGGATTGAAAAAGGGTTCCTAGTCACAAGTGGGCTGTTTCTAACATAGAATCTACAATCAGCTCTTTTATGTCCAAACATATTACAATGAAAGCAATAACCATAGAATTTGTATCTTCTTTGTGGCTGGTTAGTCTTCATTATCTTTCTAACAGGAATGGACTCCTTTCTAGGTTGAGTGGGCTTCATAGAGTTAGAAGGTGCAGTGACTTGCTTCACAAGCTCTTTCTTTTCAGGAGGTGCAATCTTAGAGGATTCACCTTTCTCAAATCCTAGACCAAATCTGAAGTGGGCAGGTCTTTGAACTTTCAGTAGTTCATTGAGTTTCATAGTCCCTTCAATCGCTTGGAGCGCTTTGAGTTTTTTGCTATTTTCCAAATTTTCAGCCTTTGCTCTAGCGATCTCAGTTTCAAGTTTCATAGCCTCTTCCTTTTTGATACTTATTTGGTTTTCAAGGACTTCTACCATTCTTTTATATTCTTTTACTTGAGTTTTCAAAGCAATAATAGAACTTTCAGATTCATGGAGAAGTTTCAGATTTTTCTTACTTGTTTTGCGTTCCATGCTAAGCTCCTCAAGTGCGGCTATGAGTTCCTCTTCAAGATTGACTTCAGCCTCCTCTTCCTCTTCCGGATCTAGCTCTTCTTCTTCTTCAACAGTGACCATGAAGAGAGCTTCGGTTGATTCATCATCGTCTGAAGATTCAGACGTGCTGTCATCTTGTTGACATAGAAAGTTTTTAGCTTTGCCCCTTTTTCTGAAATTTCTCTTTCCTTTACTCTTTTCAGCATAAGAGTCATTATCATTGTCTTCTTTTAGCGGACACTTCGCAGCAAAGTGACTAATACCTCCACAATTGAAGCATTTAAAGGGTAGCTTCCCTTTGTACTTGCCATTGCTTCCTTTCTTCAACTTTCTAACAAATTGAGCCTCAAGCTCATCATCATCAGAATCAACATCATGACCAGCAGTCTCTTTTGCCTTTTTCTGAACTTTGAAGGCCGCTTCTTTATCAGATGAAGACGTCTTTCCTATGCGCATCTCATAGGCAGTTAGAGAACCATGTAATTCATCCATGGAAAATGCATTCAGATCTTTGGCTTCTTCGATGGCTGAGACTTTTGAATCAAACCGGGGAAGAAGAGATCTTAGAACCTTTTTGACGATGACCGGCTCTTTAATCTCCTCCCCTAGTCCACGAATGTCATTCGTGACTTCATTCACTCGTTGCATATACGAGTCAACATTCTCGCTTTCCTCCATGCGAAGAGACTCGAATTGAGAGCGATGAGTTTGCAATTTGGCTTCTTTAATCTTCTCATCACCTTCATGTATGCTTTGCAACTTGTCCCAAATTTCCTTGGCTGTTTTGCATGCAATTACTTTGACAAGCTCGCTGTCCACAAGGCCACTAAAGAGTGCATTCTGCGCCTTGGAGTCGTTGTCTGCCAACTTCTTCGATGCAGTATCATTGGGTACGGTGGCAGTATTGTAACCGACTCTGACAGCCTCCCAAACATCATAGCCAAGAGATTTGATGAAGGCTTGCATCCTAATCTTCCAAAAAGAGTAATTAGAACCATCAAACAGAGGTGCTTTCATATTCCCTGTATTGACTGCCATGTGATTTGACAAGAGATCACCCTTAGCGTATTAAACTGATCAAGGGAACCTCGCTCTGATACCAATTGTTGGATATCGCGATCACTGAGAGGGGGGGGGGGTGAATCAGTGATTTCTAAAAACAGGTCCAATTCAACAACAAAACAAGTCAAACCACACAATGACACCAGATTTAACGTGGTTCACCAAAAGGCTACGTCACGGATCAAAATCGTCCGAACACCGATTCGGTACAGGTCTGAATATATTTAGTCGCACCAACGACAAAGAGCACCAACCCTTAGTTTCAGATAGCACCAACTATCTAGGAAGCACCGACTCCCTTTACAATTTATCTGCACCCACAGATAGGATCACCAAACCCCAAACACCAAGCACCAACTTGATGTAAAAACAGAATAGAAGATAAACTCTGTCTACAGCCCTTCCCCTCTACAATTCTCTCTCTCTCAATCCCTTACAAATTGAAATCTAAAGCATAAAAGAGAGACACTTAACTCATGGACGAATCACCATCTTCTAGAGCATAATCTCGTCCACAATTGCTGTAGAAAACGTCACCACATCAGCACACAGCAACACACACCAGCAGCTTCTTCTTTCTCTCAAGAACTCTCTAAAACTCTTCTCTATTCTTTCTCTCTTCTGGTGTATCTTTAGAACGACCCATACATGCCTTTTTATAGGTTTTAATAACCCTAGCAAGTCTCCAAATTCGGCTACAATTTGCTTAGAAAGAGTCCCAAACGAAATAATAAAGAATGCTGAATTTTCGTGCACAACTTCTAATTCTGCGCAACTCTGGTTCCCGTGCTCGGTCGACCTCCTTGCCTGCTCGGTCGACATCATACACAGTCTGGAGTTAGACAACTATCGAGCTCGGTCGACATCCTCGGGTCCCGGTCGACCGAAGACACACTGTGTCACGAAAATAACTGGGAGCTACCTGAATCTGTTTCTGCAGGTTTCTTCTTGCTCGGTCGACCGCATGGGGTGCCCGGTCGACCGCGTGCTCTGCTTCAGGAATTCTGAATTCCTGATTTTTTCAATTCTGATTCTTCTTTTCAGCTCTATCAACACTAGCCTATTATCATCATGCTTGTGACAATGTGTTGACAATAATTCCAACTCAAATTAATACTTGAGATACTATATTCTTCAATTCTTCAAAAGACTTTCAAGTCATCTCAAATTCCAACACGGGTCGGTGCCATCTGTCTTGTCGATTTCTCGATCGGTCGGGTAGAAAGCACACTTTTTTTTGGTTGACCGGGTGGCGATCAACATTGTTTCAGATACTCTTGATGATTGACCCGTGTTTTGGACGGATGTCAGAGGACTTGGTGTCTCAAAAGCATGAATTTTGGAAAGTACCAGAGGCTGGACTCTTCGAATCGCGAAAAAACGGCGAAAACCGGGGTTTCCGGGGCCTTCCCGGCGACCCCGGGTTCCAAGGTCGCCGGCGACCCTGGCCCAAGGTCGCAGGGGCCTGCGACCCTGGGGGGGTTTTCCCCCTTTTGTGTCCCGTTTTGTGTCCGTTTTTGCTGTTTTTCGATTCTTTTTTCTCCTGTACTTTTCCTTGACATTTTGACCATTTATTGGCCTAATTTCTTTGTAGGAAACCTGATGAGAATCCTTGCATTTTATTTTGCAAAGTTTCCAATTTCCTGAGAAAGCCGAAGACTTTGTCGCGCAGAGCTGCCGATTTTCCGTCAGAAGCTGAAACTGGGTCAAACGATGTCGGAATGACCTGAAATTTGGTGTGAAGCCTCCTGAGCAATAAATAAGACCAACCATAGGCTTTTGTTTGAGTTTTGAAGCCGTTTGGGGTCCTATCACTAGTAGACTTACTTTTTGTCGCGATGAAGATGTCGCGGTTTGATGTGCGGTCAACCGATGTCCGATTGACTTGAAATTTGACAGGGAACCTATTGGAGTCATTTTAAGATGATCCATAGGCTCTGTCTTGGAAACCATGGTCCCGGAGAGCTTTGCCGCCGAGAGGCCTGATTTGTCTTCCGAGCGTCAAACTATGGTCAAATGTTGTGGAAATGACCTGAAATTTGACGTGTAGCCCTTTATAAGCATTTTGAGGCCGCCCATTTGCTCTATCTGATGAGTAATGGCCTCGGTGGTTCTCACCGCCGAGAGGCTTGATTTAGCTGTTCGAGGGTTGATGTAGGGTCAAACGTTGTCGGTTTGACTCGGAACTTGACGTGGAGCCTTTTGGAAGTATTTTGAGACTATCCATCGGCCCTGATCGAAGATTTGGTGTCTCCGATGCTTTTGCCGCCGAGAGCTCCTTTTCGGCTGTCTGAGAAGCGAAGTTAGGACAAATGATTTTAAAATGGCCCGAAACTTCTTGTGTACTCCTCTTTTGGCTGTCTTGAAGAATCTTGCAGTTTTTGTTTGATTCTGACAAGATTTGATTTTTGGAAGCAGCATTGCCTATTTATGGCAGGTTGCGACTTCATGTAGCTCTTTGGATCTTGAAGAGGCAAAGTGACATTTTTGGTGTCAACAACCGACGAGTGGGATGAATCCCTTGAAACAGGAGAATATCTCTCCTTTGAAGAATGGATTTCTGAAACTCACCTAATGCCAGTAATCTGGTATAACCCCTTACAAGCACAAGGATCCTGGTCTGATGACGAAGAAGACCAAGAGGCTGTACAAGAAAATATTGTTGACCCAGCACCCTTCGTTGCTCCAGTGGAGATCAACCATGTTGAACCACAAAGAGCAGACGAAGAAGAAGATTTGGCTCCCATACCTGATCTTGAGGAATATGCAAGGATCTTACAGTATCTCGCTCTAGAACAAGAGCAAGACCGTGTCAACGAGCTTCCTCGCAATCGAGAACCGGAAGTCCCTGAAGACCATCAGATATCTCCTCCCTTAACTCCTGAAAATGGAGAAAATTACTGGATAGACGATCCTCTTACATCTGAGGATGAGTCTGACTCTGAGCAGTCAACATCTCCTATCAAAGCTGCTTGTAACGTGATAATTCGAGATTATAGCTCTTCTGAACCCTCGTCTGATGAAATCACTCACACTCCGACGACGCCTAGCACCATATCCTCTGGGGCTACCTCATCTCACATGACTTTCACAAAGATGGCACCCTCTCAGGCTTCTTCTCCTGAGACTGTGACTTCAGGACTTACACTCTTCCCGACTGATCATCATGAAGAAACCCCAGTTATTGATGCTTGGGAGATGAATTGGTTAACGAAGAAGAAAAGTTGCTAGATGCTGTTCAGGACTTATTCCCGAAAAATGCTCCATGCAACACAATTACTGAGGATGGCAACTTTGCCGAAGATACATCCCTAGTAAATGAAAAGCGACAGCCTCTTGATCCTGAAAATAATCTTCCAAATGAAGACCCTTCTCAAGAAGCTCTCGAAGTTGGTAGAGGCACACACGTTGGCCGGCACTACCACAAAAATTACAACCAATCTTCCTTTACTTATGTAAATCCTTTAGGAAAAGATGTTGTAAGCGCCCCTAGTGGCAACAATGATGAACATGCATGCCCCAAGGAGGCTTTCAAGTATAACTTGATCAAACACTTCAAGCACATACCTGCACGTCTGCACATCCTAGACTTATTGCGAATGTCTCCGTGTACTCGTGATAATCTCATTTCAAAATTACAAAAACTGAATTAGGATGTCGACAAACATGCCCCGCAAGTCCTCCAAATTGAAATGGACCACCGGATCAAAAACTCAGAAACTTCCTCAAAGGGAGAAAAGAAGAAAACTGAGGGATCATGCATCGAATGCCTCTCGGTTCAAAATGCAGCAAGTGCAACCATCGCCTTCATAAAGGAAGACCTCCTACTTGGCGAAACAAGGTACAACCGACCCCTGAACTTCACAGGGTACATCAAGGAAATGCCTATACACAGAGTTCAGATAGACCTAGGTTCTGTACTCAACCTCATCTCCACTTCGGCTCTCGAAGAGTTGGGCATCCCACCTAGCAAGCTAAGCCACACATCTGTATCGATCTTTGGATACAATGAGAGTACTCAAAGGCCTATTGGCAAAATTAGGTTCAAGTTGCAAACCAGTGATCTTATCTCTGAGGTCACTGTGTATGCAATAAAAACCCCTTCATGCTACAACATCCTTCTTGGATGCCCCTTGATACACGAGAATAGTGTTGTCCCTGCAACTCTACATCAATGCATCAAGTTTGTTGGCGACGACGGCATGATACATTGAGTCTTTGAGGACAGAAAACCCTTCAAAGGTAAAGAAGTCTACTTCGCAGACTCCTAGATGTATGAAGGTGAAAAAGAAGAAGAGGAGATATCATCCTTTGCCAAAAATCTCCAGAAAGATAAAGGCAAGGCTCCTCAACAGTCACCGGAAGAAAAAAAACCCTCCGGTAAATCCGAAGAGAGCATTTAAACTCCTTTCATTATCTCCCTCAAACCTTCAAAGCCTTTGGTCATCATGACTAAAGTGAATAAGGCAAGGCAAACGTCTAGGGGCAAATTTGTTGTCTCTTTCGTGTCTATCATGCAAGATGCGAATTCGGATTCAGAGCCAGAAGATGAGACATCATCAAGCCATGCTGACACTCAGTAAGTTCAGCCTGCTCTTACTCTAATGGAGACATCTTCTGACGTAGAAGATCCTACGTCAGCTTCCTTTGTTGTTCCTGCAACTTCAGCAAAGGAAAAGTCGATCTTTTTCCGTAGATCGGATGCTTCTTCATCAAACTCCATGCTTGAACCTTTCCAAAACAAAGGTATGCCTCAACTATCCTTATATAGTCCTGTGGCACAAACTATTATGAAGAAAATGGGATATGACGCTCAAAATCCAGTCGGTTTGGGAGAAGGCCGCGGTATTCTCACGCCATTGGGGCCCGCCTTGACCAAAAGCCAGCAGGAAGATTGGAGACTCTAAGGCCATGTAGAAAAGTCTTCACATGGGTTAGGATATGATCTTGACACTCCTCTGAGACAGTTGACATAAAGGCTTAAAAGTCGACTTAACGACCAAGCCTCAACATCTCATATCCATGAAGTCATCGATCTCCTTGGATATCTCTTCGATGAGTCACCTGATAAAGATCCAGGAAGCTCATCCAATTGGTCATCTAACCTAGAAGAACCCACATCTCCAAAAGAAATGCCCTACTTCGACCCAGTTTCAATAGGCGATTGGGACCATCTCATAGCAAGCCTTGAGAAGATCACCGATTAAGAAGACCCTTGGAAAGGGACAAAACCTTGGACTGGAAATGCCCTTGAAACCCCAGAAGGTTTCGTTGAGCTGGAAGCCTCCAAAAATATTGTGGAGGAACCACCTTTAAACCTTCTAACAGAAGATCCTGTTCAAAAGATAGACTTGGGAACACCAGATAACCCACATCCTGTATTCATAAGCAAGAATATAAAGGATGATGAGTTACCCGAGTATATCGCTTTCCTTCGTGAGTTCGTTGATTGCTTTGCATGGTTTTACGCTGAAATGCCTGGCTTAAACCCCAAAATAACAGTCCACAAACTCAATCTTCAAGAAGACATCAAGCCTGTCAAGCATGGCCAAAGAAGATTCCGTCCAGATGTGATGGATAAAACTGAACAAGAAGTTCAAAAACTCAAAAGTGTCGGTTTGATCCGTGAGGAACAACATCCTGAATGGTTGGCCAGCATTGTCCCCGTGACAAAGAAAAATAGGCAGATCAGGGTCTGTATTGACATAGTGACCTGAATGGCGCTTGCCTAAAGATGAATTCCCGCTCCCAATACCTGAGGTAATGATTGACAATACCTATGGATTTGAGCGAATGACATTCATGGATGACTTCTCTGGCTACAATCAGATAAAGATGCATCCTGAAGATGAAAAACACACAGCCTTTCGGACCCCATCTGGTGTGTTTTGCTACACTGTCATGCCATTTGGTCTAAAAAATGCTGGTGCCACATATCAAAGGGCTATGATGAAAATATTCCAAGATATGCAGCACAAGACGGTCGAATGTTACGTTGATGACCTCGCCGTCAAAAGCAAAAGAAAAGAAGACCATTTCAAAGATCTTCGAGAAGTCTTCCTCCGACTTCGTAAACATAAACTGCGAATGAATCCTCTGAAGTGCTTCTTCGGCGTCTCGTCGAGTAAGTTCCTCAGATTCCTAGTTCAGAAAGCTGGAATAGAGCTTGACCCCATCAAAGTCAAGGCTATTCTAGAAATGCCCTCTATAAGAACCTTGAGAGAACTCAAAGGGCTTCAAGGGAGATTGGCCTACATCAGACGGTTCATCTCCAATCTTTCGGGGAAATGCCGTCCATTCTCCCGGTTGATGAAAAAAGGTGTAAACTTTGTCTGGGATGCTGACTGTGAAGCCGCATTTCAAGATATCAAGTCATACCTAACCAAACCTCCAGTGTTAGCTGCTCCTACTACTAGAAAACCATTCATCTTGTACACAATAGCCCTCGATCATTCTCTGGGCGCTCTACTTGCACAAGAAAATAATGAAAGAAAAGAAGCTGCTCTATACTACCTCAGCCGCATGCTAGAAGGTGGAGAGCATCGCTATTCTCCAGTCGAAAAAGAATGCCTTGCAGTGATGTTCACCGTACAAAAGCTACGTCACTACTTGCTTTCCAACACAGTCTACCTGGTCTCGAGGATCAACCTCTTGAAGGTCCTTGTCACAAAAGCAGGTTCTCTAAATTCCCGCCTGGCAAAATGGTCTATCCTTCTGTCACAATTTGATATTAGGTATGTACCGCAAAAAGAAATCAAAGGCCAAGCTCTAGCGGACTTTCTTGCAGAGCATCCATTGCTTAAAGATTCTCCACTCCGAGATGATCTCCCAGACAAACCAGTCTACAATGTGGAAACTTTCTCACAAAATGCCTCCTGGGACATGTACTTTGACGGTGCAACAATGACAAATGAAAAAAGACAGCTGATCTCGGGAGTTAGCATCCTCTTTGTTAGCCCCGACAAATACATGATTCCACAGGCTTTCTCGCTACTGGAACCATGCACAAACAATGTAGCTGAATACCAAGCTCTGATCCTAGGATTGGAACTCGCCATCGAGTCTGGCATCACCATGCTAGAAGTCTTTGGAGACTCTCAACTGATCGTCAACCAGATGAATCAGAAATTTGAAGTCAGGAAGCCTGATCTACTGCCTTACTACAACAAGGCACAATCGCTTTTGCAAAAGTTTGACATCTGTCACATCATCCACATTCGTAGAGGTGAAAACATCTGTGCAGATGCCCTGGCCGGACTCGCCGCATCTATGGCAATCCAAGAAGGAGAAAACATGCAAATCACAGTATGCGAGAGAAGAATCCTCCCTCCTCTTAATACAAACCAAGCAGTTGTTGAATGCCACCGAGTAGTTGGAAGTCAGATCTTTATCCTTCAACCTTCAATCGGCGACTAGAGGGATCCGTTCATTGATTACACTATGTTCGGAATCCTACCTGAAGATCCAAAAGAACGGGTAAGCATCCAAAGGCGAACCCCAAACTTTCATTTGGATATTCGTTCAAAAAACCTTTACAGGAAATCCTTCAATGGAGTACTTTTACGCTGCTTGTCACAACAAGAGGCTGAAGAAACACTCAAAGAAGTTCATGCTGGTCTTTGTGGAGCCCATCAGGCTGGTCCGAAACTCTACGATCAGATAAAAAGGTTAGGTTATTATTCGCTTATCATGGTAGCTGACGCAATGCAATTTGCTAAACGCTGTCAACAATGCCAAATTCATGGAGATTATGTTCACATGCCTCTAGAATGGCTGCATCCTACAACGATCTCTTGGCCTTTCGAAGCCTGAGGTATGGACATCATAGGTCCTATTTCTCCCCCTTCAAGCAAAGGTCATCGCTTCATCTTCGCCGCTACGGATTATTTCTCCAAGTGGTCAGAAGCATTTGCGCTCAATGAAATGAAGTTCTCATCAGTCCTTCAGTTCCTGCGCACCAAAATCATTTGTCATTTCGGCATACCCAAAAGATTCGTCCATGATAACGAGCCACAATTTCGGGATCATCAATTCTACAGATTCTGCGACAAGTACAAAATCCAAAGCTGTCCTTCAATTCCATACAATCCGGCAGCAAATGGATTAGCAGAAGATTTCAACAAGACACTCTGCAAAATCCTCAAGAAAAATTGATGTGATCTTTATCAATCATAAAATAACGCAAGTGCACGGGTGTCTAGATGAGACAGTGGCAAGAACGGGTCGAACCCAAGGGAGCTAATTAAAGAAACTTTTAGATTAAGAAAACTAATTAACTAACAATTAAGAAAACTTTTGAGTATTTAGAACTAAAAAAAGCAACTAATTTAGAAATATGAAAACTACCAATTAATGAAAGTGATTAGAGCATAGGAATCCAATAAGCATCCACCAATTATTTATCAAGTAATCCTAACTTATTCCAATTTTTACTTCAAATCAAAGACAAATCAATCTTTTTAATTTGGAAAATCTAACTTTAAAAACCCCTTTTTAATTATAGAATCCAAAACCCAAGACTTCCTTCACCTCATAAAAGATAAACAAACAATCTAAGAACCACCCATCAAAAGTTAGTATAAACCATCAAAAAGATCTAAGTCCTAAGCATGGCCTACCAAACCTAAGCATGGATAGTCAAAATAAATTTTTATTTTCAGAAATTAAGAATGGATATTTGCCTAGGGCACGAAGACAAGTCTATTAATCATTAAAAACATAAAGATATGCAAACCAGTTAGAACTACTAGACAAATAAAAAGCAATCACTTATCTTCATCCATCGCTCTAATCAAAACTAGCCCGCCATTGCAAAGAAGACTTCTTGATTTGTCATTAAAGATTGCATCTGTACAACTTCTCCTTCAAGTACTTGCTTGGACAAGGACCAAAGCTACCAAAAATAAAAAATATGGAGAACTAGAACTAGAACTAGAACTAGAAGAGGGGAAAGAAGAAAGAAGAAGAAGAGAGAGAGAATGGCTTAGCCACTTTATGAAGGAGAATGGGCTTGTAGTTCTAGCCCCCTTGATGCTTCTTTTATACTTTTTGGCCTCTTGATTTTCAAGGAATTATTTCTATTCTATGACTTGATTATTGGCCTAGCTTTCAAGCAGAGCTTCTCACTTAGGTTGCAATTTGAATTGGAGATGATTTGTTACTAAGTGTGGTCTCTTGGGCTCCAAGTCTTGCCAAATTGAACTCCTCAAAGATCTCTCATGTTGCTAATTTTAAAAACCTTTTGCAATTCCCGCATAGAATTATAACAGCCAACTTCCCGAGGTCATATCTCCCGCAATATAGCTCCTATTTATGAATTCTTGGGCTCCACGGATATCTACTCGAAAAGAGCTTTCCAACGGTGAGGGTAGATTATGCCAATCCGATACTCGGTGTGAAAGTTATGGCCATTTCAATTTGCTGCCCCTGAAAATTCCGAGAATAATGGCAATTAAGGAAACTTCTATGTTTGGCATGCAATGGGGTGTGTGGGACCCATGTTGGATGTTCAAGGAATGTTTGGACTCTTTCTTTGCTTGCTTATTTAATTCTCTTTCCATATTTGACATGCTTCTTTACTTGCAACTTTGACTACTCAACTCCCCTTGCAAAGTTTCTAATTTTCTCTCTCTTTCTTGATTTTGCTTTCCAAATTTTGCAAGTCAACACCATCTTTCCAATTCTGAGTTTCTTCTTTCCTCTTTGAGAATTTTAAACCTTTCCAACTCCACCAAGATGTCAAGATATGTGGGCCCACCATGAAGGGTGTCCCGCCTTTGATCTCTCTCAAGTTTCACCAGTGCAGATCCCATTCTTGATTTCTCCTACATAAATAAAATTAAATAATATCAATAATAATCAAGCATGGGGAATCTAGATGGACTATGCGTGAGATTCTACATGCCTACTTAATGCACCAAAAATACACAACTTTCCAAAAATAGCACATGGTGTCAAAATTAGCAGGTATCCATTAGTGAAGCTAAAAAAACTAATTTTGGGTGATGAATGAGATGAGAACCCTAATTTCACAAATGTCATGCAATGTAATGAATTTTGACCAAATTTGACTAAGATTCCAACTATGATGCTCAAATGCATGGAATTATGAAATTCTATGAAATTTAGTGTAAATTACCCTAATTAAGTCCACAAATGCATATAAAATGATGAATGAAAGCTACAATTTTGTGGACTCATCACACCCCCAAACCAGCTTTTTGCTAGTCCTCGAGCAAAATAAGTGAAGAAATGAGAAGTTTATTACCTAACTTAAGAAAAAGACAAATGCAGAAAAACAAAAATAATAAATGCCGCTTTCGCTGGCCCTCTCGATTGCATTTAGCGTATGCAGCAAGCCCTTAAACCACTAGGTTCCCCCTAGTGGACGAGTTGTGCCTCGTGAGGGTTTGCAGTGAATATACCCATAAAATTCATTTATCCTAAAAACAAAAATAGAAATAAAAGCAAAGAAACTTTTTTTTCAAAAGGAAATCAAGTTATCTAAGACACTCTTTGTGTAACCCAGAATAGTCAAAATCTCAGACTTTTCAAAATTCGGTTCATCCTTCTAATGTCAAACTTTTTTTTCCTCTTTTTTTTTCCTTTTTCAAATACCAAACTTTTGTGTGCATTGTGCAAGTGTATACATCCAATCAATCTTTCAAATGTTCCGCTATGATATCATGAAAACAGAATTCTCCCTCAAATGCTCTGATCTTTCCTAGACTTAGTGGCTCATAAGTTTCCCTCTCAAGGCTACTATGACGGCTTTCGCACTACTGTATTTTCAAAGGCTGCGAGATGCATCTTTATTTTCATTTTTTTTTCTTTCTTTTTTCTACAAACACGCACATGTGACTGTGCAATGCCTAGGTCCCCTAAGCTTTCTAATTAACGCATGTAACGAGCATTCGGCTAGTGACTCCCAAACCAGATGGTTTTAGGGCACTAGGTATGTAAATACCCCTAAGGGCTTACTTGCTTGAGTTAAAAAGGCTACGAACCCAAACTAGTCACAAAACTTTTTATTCTTTTCAAGACTACACAATTTTTTTATTTTTTTTTCAGTCCCCAACAATAGGCAGCCTTTTTCAATTCGCCCAAATTAATCCAATGGTTTTGGTCAGCGTAACCATCCCGATGATCTAGGTAGACTTACAAGGCTAGACTTCATAAAGTCATCCTATCTTTCTTGAAAACTCTAAATTCAACACCAAGGCTTCCTATCCAAAATCTTGATAGATGTATACGTGTTTCAGTGAAAAACAGAGTTTAATATTATTTTGATATATTCTAGAAAAGATTTGAACTTTCATTTTACTTCATTCCAAGGATTTTGAAATTCTGGATTTCCGAGCATCGTTGAATTTATCAATTCCTTTCGAAACTACCTTTTTTTAAAAAATATATTGCACAAACGAGAAATTGTCCTAAAATTTTAAAAAAAATAAACGTTTTCCTAAAATTGAAAAAAAGAATACCTAAAATTGGACAAGTGTGCTTGTTCCCACCCCCAAACCTAAACTAGACAGCGTCCTCGATGTCGTGCATGTAATGCAGAAAATGATAATGTAACATGAGGAAAAATAAATTGCAGGAGGTAAAGGAAAAAAGTTACCCAATCATTTTGCATGGCGCTCCCTGTCCAAGGTTAGTAAAAAAAGACAAAAAATAACCTAAACTAATAATAATCTATATAAAAACAAAGAAAAAGAAACTACCCTATTTGACGCCTAACATGGATTCCTCCTGGATCCCAAACAAACTTACCTTCCAAAATTGAGGACAAGATCTCTCGCTTAGGTTGCCTCCTATTCTTTTCCACGAATGAGGTTGAATCTAGCAGTGCATTCACCTTTTCAATGTGGCCATCTATATCAAAATCACTCCCAAAATGTGCTAGACAAACCCCCAATGGATCCTCACACCCTAACTGGGAAGCAACATTTCCAACCAACTCTTGTAAGTAGCTGACCTCACCAACCTCATCATCCTCATCTTGAGGTTGATTACTCACATTAAAGATGTTTAGTTGAACTGTCATGGTGCCAAATGAAATTTGCATCACTCCATTCCTACAATTAATCAAAGCATTGGATGTTGCTAGGAATGGTCGTCCTAAAATGATTGGTATTGTAGCCACAGTTCTTGCTGGTTGATTCATGTCCAAGACAACAAAGTCTACAGGGAATACGAACTCTCCTACTTTGATCAGGACATCCTCCACTACCCCCTTCAGGTATCGAATTGAAGCATCAGCCAATTGGAGGGTCACATGAGCTTTCTTCAACTCCCCCAAACCTAGTTTTTCGTATATGGAATACGGAAGTAGGTTGACACTCGCACCCAAGTCTAGTAAAGTGTGCTCAATTTGATGGTCCCCTATCCTGCATGAAATTGTAGGACACCCTCCGTCCTTGTATTTGATTGGGATTGGACTTGAAATAACAGAACTAGCTTGCTGAGCTAGGAAAGCTTTCTTGGGAACATTAGTGGTTCTTTTGAAGGTGCAAAGGTCTTTTAGGAAGTTGGCATAGGCAGGAACTTGTTAGATCGCATCTAAAAGTGGGATGTTAATCCTCACTTGTTTGAATACTTTTAGCATTTTATCCAATTGAACAGTTGATTTTACTAGGCCTAGCCTTTGTGGGTATGGTGCCTTGGGAACATAAGTCCTAGGAGTGGGTTCACTAGGTGATAGTTCAACATTGACTGGGTTCTCTGGTTCTAATATGGGTTCAGCATTCATAATTTGTTCATCACTTTCCACTTTCTCACGTGATTCTTCTTCAGGTTCCTTGGGAAGTTCTACCTTGTCATCAACTTGTGTACCCGACCTAAGAGTGATAATGGATTGGACTTGTTCCAGGCCTTTTCCTTTTATATCATGAACGACTTGGCCCTTGGGATTGGGTTCAGATTGACTAGGGAAGGTTCCCTTGTCTCTGGTACTGATGGAGTTGGCCAGTTGACCGATCTGATATTCCAGTTTTTCAATTGATTGTGTGTTAGCATTCAAGATTTGAGTAGTGCTTTGTTGGAAGTGGAGGGTATTCTGAGCTAACAGTTTCATGGTTTCCTCAAGAGAATCTATCTGGTAATTTTGCGGATTAGGGGTGAAATTGGGCTTTTGGAAACCGGGTGGGGCATTGGACTGAGATTGAATGGGCTGAAATTGATGGGCCTGTGATGGGCCACCCTGAATTGGACCCTTGGTCCAAGAAAAATTCGGATTATCCCTCCAACCTGGATTGTATGTGTTAGAGTACGGGTCATACCTCTGACAATTATCAAAACGAGTGTTTTGATAAAGCGCATTCACCTCCTCAATAGACTCTGTTTGACCCAAAGTTGTTGGGTCAATCCCTCCATTCATGGCCTGAGTATATTTCAACAACTCCAAAGTGTTTGGAGTAGGCTTTTGGTTCAACCCTAAGGCTTCTATTCTCCTCACCAGTGTGGCCAATTTGGCCTCTGCTCAATTTTGGGTTCAATCTTGAACATCCCCCCTTTTTCAGGAATGGTGGGTTTGATGGGCTCCCTCTTGATAGGGGCCCACTGCAATGTGTTTTCGGCGGTTTCTTCCAAAAATGTCCATGCTTTAGCGGCTGTCTTCTGTGTAAACTTCCCACTGCAGAAAGATTCCACCATTTGTTTAGTAGGGTAAGCCAAACCCTCATACACGATCTGGACCAATCGAATTTTTTCAAATCCATTGTGGGGACACTGGATTAAGAGGTCCTTGAACCGTTCCAAATAACTACAAAGTGTCTCCCCTTCCATTGGATGGAATCCATTGATGGCCTGCCTAATCGAAGCGGTTTTCTGCTTGGAGTAGAATTTTTTGTAAAATTCTTCGACTAGCTTGTCCCATGTAGTGATTGTTGGAAATAGGGTGGGCCTCTAGGATAGGTTTCAAAAACTTTTGACCCACTTGACGCAGGGATCAACTATCCACAAGGCTATAAAACCCAATCCAAGATCTATGTCCTCAATCTCAGTCATCATGATCAGTAAATACAATCTATCTAGAAGATAGAAACAGCAACTAACAAGCATCCATAATAATCTACAACATGCAAGGAAGTGGATTATACCTTTGGAGCTCGGTTGTGCTCTAATGGAGGAGTTGCGTCTTTCTTTGATGATGAAACGCCTTCACTAATCAAATAGGGATCTCCAAGACCTCTTGATCTTCCACGCTATGACCCGTATCAGATTCTCCTTTTCTCAAGAAGATGGTGGGATCTCCAAGAGAAAACTACTAGGAACTCTAGGGAGGAACTAGAAAGAAAACTAGAAGAGGGAAGAGGAGAAGAGCTCGTGCAACACTTGCATTTAGAGAGCCTTGGGCGTGAATCCCAATGGAAGGAGCAAGCATGGACGTCCAAGGCATCCTCTCCTCTTTTATATATATTTTTCAAGTTACCTCCTCTTTGCTAATTATAATAGAAGTCTTACTTCCATTAATTAGTAACTTACCATATCATAATTAGAAGTCTCACTTCAAATATGATTAGTATCTTTCTAATTCCTTTCTAATTAAAATAGAAGTCTCACTTCTACTAAAATTAGTAAGTCTACTATTACCACTTTTAGAAGTCTCACTTCAAATAGAAATAGTAACTTTCCTTTTAGAGTTTAACTAGAATTAGATACTTTCTAATAATTGGGCTAGCGTGGGGACCACTAGGGATTCCTTAGAAAGCTGGCTCCAACTGGGACACGCGACCCCACATCTCATGTGTAATCCGGGCCCACAGTTAATTGCAAATAACTCCACTATATAAATGCAATTGAACTCCAGTCTTAGGAATATTACATAGAAGACCCTAAACTTCCACATTACCACAAGTAGACCCCTCTATCAATATCCATGGATCAATTGGACCTGTCTTCCAAAATAGATCCATATCTTATTATCCTTGAGCCCCAATCAATTATAATGATCAATAGGTACCTTTCCAATTAACTCTTAATCGGAATGGGTGCGCACTTACCAATGATAAATCCATTAATTGGCACAAGGGGATATTAGAGATAGATTCCATCTTGACTATTGAATGTTCCCACAGCTCTACTACCATGTACCCAAATCACCGAGGTGTTGACCTACAGTTGGCCTCACTCATTGGATGGAATCCATTGATGGCCTGCCTAATCGAAGCGGTTTTCTGCTTGGAGTAGAATTTTTTGTAAAATTCTTCGACTAGCTTGTCCCATGTAGTGATGCACCCGGCCTGTAAGGCATAAAGCCAAGCTTTATCCTTTTCTTTTAGGGAGAAAGGAAATAATCTAAGTTTAAGGGCCTCCTCAGTCATGTTATTGATTCTCATGGTCCCACTGACGTCCTCAAGTTCCCTAACATGTTGATCTGGGTTTTTCTGGTCTTGCCCACGGAATACTGGGAGCATCTGGATCATGCCAGATTTCAGCTCAAATGTAGCATTGGTCTGAGGCAGGGTGATGCAGGATGGTTGAGTTGTCCTGGTGGGGTATTAAAGTCATGGGTGGGTCCACTTGATCAACCATCCTAACAATTTCTTTAAAGATGGAAGACTTTCCGACAACGGTTAAGGCTAATTCGAGCTCTATCCTGACTAACCTTTTACTCTTGCGTACCCACAGTTTCTCTCTCTCAGGTCTAGAGCGCATGCATCGGGTTTAACCTTACAGAAATGCCAGCCTAATCTATATGCGGGGCTCTAATGGTCTTACTAGATGATGCATAAGCAGTCAAGCATAAAGATTGAGCACAAGAAATTATCCTAGGGTTAGCCTAACTCATAGACAGCTCCTAACTTATTTGAAGAATGTACTAAGGACTCCAATCCAGTCTTATGAAGCCAAATCGACCAGGTAAGTCCCCAGGATGAGTGGTGGGTCACAATGCACTTGGCAAGGGTCCCGCTTAAGAACCAGACACCTAGAATAGAGATTGCCACCCTTTTCGGTAGGGACAGGACTTACCTAGACATTAACTTGACCAAAGAGCACAACTGGTGCAACCTTTTGTCGTCTTCATCCTACTGAGCTCGAGTCCTATGGTCTCGTTGCTACTTGATTTTAATTAAAGTTAGGATCCTAATGTGAGAGATGGTTAACCTAAATGGGCAAGGATCTGGTGATGAAATCCAGTCCTTATCTTTCTGGGGTCGATTACCCTTAACTAAGTGTGTGTCCAATTAGAAGGTGTGTCAATCAAGCATTCACACTTGCTAAAATTATATCATCCAAGCCCCACTTGCAAGTAAAAGACTCGTGGGGTAAAGTTTAGAAACTCTTACAGCGGGTCCACACAAATATTTACAATGTGCAAGCTTAACCTTTTTTTATAGTAATTTTGCAATTCTGTGAGCAACTTGTTTGCTTAAAAGCAATCCCCGCGATTTCCTTCCCCTTTTAGAGTCCTACAAAACTCAGATTGTAACCTCAAAGAAAACGACTACAGTGTTAGACCTAAATAAATTACTAAAATAGCTAAAAATTGTTAATAAAATCCCTAAATTGAAAAATCAACCTAATCGAAATTTTAAAAACCTATACTACTGCAATTTGAATGAAAGAAGGAATTCTAAAACTCCTAATGCAGTCCTAAGTTAAATGAACACATTGCTATCAAGTGCTGAAAAAAAAATCCAAGTGTTAGAACCTGTTGCACGGGCCCAATTTTACAGATCTGTACGACCACCTTTTATTGATCAAAACGTTAAAACAGTGACTGGGATATAATCTCCTAATATCCAAGAATAATAAAAAAAAAAAACAGAGACTAAAAAGGATAAGAAACAAAGCAGTTATGCTATCATGAAGTTGGCTACTTGAACCAGTTTTGCTGCTGAATGCAGAATCTGCCTAACTGACTGGCTCTGTTCACGGCACTAAAAGTAGGACTTCCAAAATGTATTTCTTTCTGAAATTTTGATGGTTCAAAGTCAATATACCAAAGTCCAATCCAGCAAAATTTCAAGTCCAAAGGAGTCTGTTGGCTGGTTTTAAAAGTGTCCTTTTATTTTACCACTAGCAATCAGCCCGAAAATTAGTTAGAAATCAGCAACCAAAACATGAAAAACAGTAACCACAAATATTAAGAAACACAAAAACTAAACCTAATCAAGCTATGAATGCAACTAACTAAAAAGCATGCTATGATATGAACAAATAATGCTAGAAATCCTAACTAAAAGAATCTTTTCAAATTGGCTCCCCGGCAATGGCGCCAAAAACTTGATGTGATCTTTATCAAGCATAAAATACCGTAAGTGCACGGGTGTCTAGATGAGACAGTGGCAAGAATGGGTCGAACCCACATGGAGCTAATTAAAGAAACTTTTAGATTAAGAAAACTAATTAATTAATAATTAAGAAAAGTTTTGAGTATTTAGAAATAAAAGAAAGCAACTAATTTAGAATTATGAAAACTACCAATTAATGAAAGTGATTAGAGCATAGGAATCCAATAAGCATCCACCAATTATTTATCAAGTAATCCTAACTTATTCCAATTTTTACTTCAAATCAAAGACAAATCAATGTTTTTAATTTGGAAAATCTAACTTTAAAAACCCCATTTTAATTATAGAATCCAAAACCCAAGACTTCCTTCACCTCATAAAAGATAAAAAAAATCTAAGCACTACCCATCAAAAGTAAGTATAAACCATAAAAAAGATCTAAGTCCTAAGCATGGCCTATCAAACCTAAGCATGGATAGTCAAAAATCAATTTTTATTTTCAGAAATTAAGAATGGAGATTTGCCTAGGGCATGAAGACAAGTCTATTAATCATTAAAAACATAAAGATATGCAAACAAGTTAGAACTACTAGACAAATAAAAAGCAATCACTTATTTTCATCCATCGCTCTAATCAAAACTAGCCCGCCATTGCAAAGAAGATTTCTTGATTTGTCATTAAAGATTGCATCTTTACAACTTCTCCTTCGAGTACAAGCTTGGACAAGGCCCAAAGCTACCCAAAATAAAAAATATGGAGAACTAGAACTAGAACTAGAAGAGGGGAAAGAAGAAAGGGGAAGAAGAGAGAGAGAATGGTTTGGACACTTTATGAAAGAGAATGGGCTTGTAGTTCTAGCCCCTTTGATGCTTCTTTTATACTTTTTGTCCTCTTGATTTTCAAGGAATTATTTCTATTCTATGACTTGATTATTGGCTTAGCTTTCAAGCAGAGCATCTCACTTTGGTTGCAATTTGAATTGGAGATGATTTGTTACTAAGTGTGGTCTCTTGGGCTCCAAGTCTTGCCAAATTGAACTCCTCAAAGATCTCTCATGTTGCTAATTTTAAAAACCTTTTGCAATTCCAGCATAGAATTATAATAGCCAACTTCTTGAGGTCATATCTCCCTCAATATCGCTTCTATTTTTGAATTCTTGGGTCCATGGATATCTACTTGAAAAGAGCTTTCCAACAGTGGGTAGATTGCGCCAATCCGATACTCGGTGTGAAAGTTATGGCCATTTCAATTTACTGTCCCTGAAAATTCTGAGAATAATGGCAATTAAGGAAACTTCTATGTTTGGCATGCAATGGGGTGTGTGGGACCCATGTTGGACGTTCAAGGAATGTTTGGACTCTTTCTTTGCTCGCTTATTTAATTCTCTTTCCATATTTGACATGCTTCTTTACTTGCAACTTTGACTACTCAACTCCCCTTGCAAAGTTTCTAATTTTCTCTCTCTTTCTTGATTTTGGTTTCCAAATTTAGCAAGTCAACACCATCTTTCCAATTCTGAGTTTCTTCTTTCCTCCTTGAGAATTTTAAACCTTTCCAACTCCACCAAGATGTCAAGATATGTGGGCCCACCATGAAGGGTGTCCCGCCTTTGATCTCTCTCAAGTTTCACCAATGCAGGTCCCATTCTTGATTTCTCCTACATAAATAAAATTAAATAATGTCAATAATAATCAAGAGTGAGGAATCTAGATAGACTATGCATGGGATTCTACATGCCTACTTAATGCACCAAAAATATACAACTTTCCAAAAATAACACATGGTATCAAAATTAGCAGGTATGCATTAGTGAAGCTAAAAAAACTAATTTTTGGTGATGAATGAGATGAGAACCCTAATTTCACAAAAGTCATGCAATGTAATGAATTTTGACCAAATTTGACTAAGATTCCAACTATGATGCTCAAATGCATGGAATTATGAAATTCTATGAAATTTAGTGTAAATTACCCTAATTAAGTCCACAGATGCATATAATATCATGAATGGAAGCTATAATTTTGTGGACTTATCAAAAATGATCTCCAGTCACAAAAAAGACTGGAGCGACAAACTGTCTGAAGCTTTGTGGGCCTATCGAAGCACCGTTCGAGGACCAACCCATAGCACACCATTCTCCTTGGTCTATGGGTGCGAAGCTGTCATACCCTTGGAAATACAGATTCCTTCTTTGAGCGTATCTTTGCAAAATGACATGACTCAAGAAAGCAATGTCAAATTGCAACTCCATGAGCTGGACAATCTTGAAGAGAGACGGCTCGAAGATCGACAAAGCATTGAACTTTACCAAGCACGCATGGCATGATCTTTCGACAAGAAGGTCAGGCAATGCACCTACAAAAAGGGTGACTTGGTACTTGTGATAAAAAGACCAATGGTCTTCGCTCACAAGTCCAAAGACAAGTTTGAGCCAAAATGGGAGGGACCCTACGTCATCGACAAGGCTTTCTCCAATAGCGCATACGCACTCCTAAACATGGAGGGTGACAGATGTATGCTGCCCATAAATGACAAATTCTTAAAACAGTACTACCCTTAAGGACTTACCTAACTGGGTAAGAGCAATGCTTGTACGGCCAAAACCTATTTCCAGGTACTCGCTCGCCAAACCCACACCTTTTAGAATTTTCATATCAAATGTTGAAATTTCTAGAAATTCAAACAATGCTTACTTTCATCGTTTCATTGTTCAAAATTTCCAAGTTTAGGAGCCTCTTTCTAACTTGACCAAAATTTTCAATCGTTGAACCCAAAATTCATGGATTGAAACAAAATCCAGATTCAAGGATTTCCACCCTAGTCCACACTACCTTTTACCGCTAAAATGGTTTTAGGTCAAAACTTACGACCCTCGTGTCTTTAAACAAAAAAATGGTTTTTCGAAAAAAACCGCGAGGAAGCAACGCTTAGTCGATACTCGCACAAATTGGAAGAATGCGAACCACGTTGACACTTCCAAAATCGCAGGGAAACGACATTTCGTCGATACTTGCAAAATAAAAAAAAATCGTGGAGACGCAACATTTCAGTTGATATCCACAACTCAAATTTCAAAGGTTCGAAAAAACCTAAAATCATGGAGATGCAACATTTTAGTTGATATCCACAACCCAAATTTCAGAGGTTCGAAAAAACCTAAAAAACCGTGGAGACGCAACATTTCAATTGATATCCACAACCCAAATTTCAAAGGTTCGAAAAAACAAAAAATCGTGGAGACGCAACATTGAAGTTGATATCTGCAACCCAAAGGTTCAAGAAAACCGCAAAACTCAAAAATCATGGGGAAACGACATCAAGTCAGTACCCACAAAACCAAGTTTTTGAAAAGCAAGGATAATACATTATATCGATACTTACACCCAAATCCACAAGGAGGCGACATTCCATCGATACTCACAACCAAAGGAACAAGGATGCGACATTCCATTGATACTTGCAAGACCATTCAGTAGGGAGGCGACTTTTAGACGATACTTACATTTTTGAAACCCAAAACTGGCTAGAAATGCCACCAAAACCGGCTAAGATGCCACAAAAATCGGCTATCAATGCCACAAAACAAAACATGGCTTTCACGCCAACAAACCAAAACTTGGCTTTCAAAAAAAAAAAAAGACACGGCTATCAATGCCATAAATCAGTTATCAATGCCACAAAAACTGGCTCTCATGCCAAAATCGGCTTTTATGCCACAAACAAAATCTGGATCCCATGCCAAAACAATCATTTGACAAAAGGTTTTCACAAAATGACAAACTTTTGATCAAATCCCATTTAGCAATTGCTTTCATCACAAAAAGATTTAAGCGAGCGTAGGGAAAACAAAAAAAAGTACCAAAAAACACATGTGTTACTAAAAAAAAAAGAAAGAAAGTGTTCACAAGCACTACAAATAAAAAAGTACCAAAAATACATGTGGTACCAAAAAAAAACAAAAAAAAGAAGAAATCAGGAGCTCAACCAAAAATGGACTCCAGCCAAAGTTTCAGCTCCTTGAGCAAACTTTTGGCCTCAGCCGTTAGAGTTTCAAAGGCACACTTCTTCAGGAACTTGCCATGAGATGATGGAGAATGCCGTAATCCTTCTTTAACACCGAGAAGCTTATCCCCGGCAATTCGCCATCATTTGTTTTCCTCAGTCCTCCTTTTGAGAAGTCGATCGGCATCTGCAACCTGGCGAATCGGGGCACTCTCCCTCTCGCGAGCCTTTGTCAAAGCAGCCCACTTGGCAGCGACTTGTGCCTCCAAATGCTCAAGACGTTGCCTAGCTTCGGTGACCCCCTATCAAGGATGGTAATGTCGTTCCTCAAACCGATGATGGCTAACTCTTCTAAGTTCCTCTCCCGGACGAACTGCTTCCTGCTCTGTGTAATCTCATCCAAGTTAGATTGAGCCTTATTAGTAGGATCCTGGAACATCTCCTTGAAGAAGTAACCATCAGGGAAAGCCATGGTCTCAAACCACTTGTCACCCAGTGCAATGATCATATCAACGATCGCCCTGGCACCTATGACGTCTAGACCAACTTCTTCGGCATCAGTGAGAATCTCCTGCGCATGTTGGATTATGCCAAATTCGGCATCTAAGTGTCCATAAAGGAGAGTCTCAATCCAAGAGCTCAAAACCCGCGCCAGCACCTTCTTTGCAAATTGAAGAGATGAACCCAATGAAGATTCACCCTTCTCCGTTGGTCGGCTGCTCATGTCATGCCCCATTGGAAGAGTAACAAAAGAACTCTTTCCAATTGGAGCCACAGGAGAAGGAATCTCATCACGAGGTCTCACCTCTTCCGTGTCAGAACTGTTTGTAGGAGTCTCTACCTCCGGATCAACCTCTGGCATCCCTTGCTCTGGTTCTGAAGAAAGCGATGGATTCTCTTCTGTCACTTCAAAACCTGCCACTTAGACACAAAAAGATATGAATATGATCCTGTTTAAAAAAAAACATTATCAAGGATATTACTATAAAGTACCTTCATCGACGACTGGCGGAAAACTTTTTTCCTCCATGAACTCATCGGAAGCACCGTCAACATTTGCGTCCATCCATGGTTCAAAGTCATCAGAATCCTGTGGCAAGTCAGCTGACAAGAAAAATATTAGCAAATCAAGTCACAGTACAAAAAAAAAAAGAAAAGAAAAAGAAGTTATACTAATTGGAGATTCTGGATTCACTCCAGAGTCCCTCGGTTCTTCTTCAGGTGCCCCAACAGGATCTGTCACCGTCTCATCGTGTCGTGACCCCAGACTGAGACCCAAGGATTAAGACCTGGGCCCGCAACGGTAATTGCATATGGTTTTGTTTTCCCACAGGTTACTGCGGTGAGGATCCCAAAACATGGGGATTTAACTCACATGTACAAATATGCGGAAGCGTGTAGCAAGAACATATTCGATCATTATATACATTTTAATAAATCTCACAAATAGGATCACATCGAGACATAATATCAGAAAGAGATTCATAACATGGCAATTCCATCATAGTTTAAGTTTTCAAAATAACAAGATGAATTAAGTTAATACATCCCCAAAATAAGAGGCCAACAATTGCCAATACATATCCAAGAAGTACAAACTAAATTCCCCAAAGAAAAGAAGTGAACGATCTCAAATGCCCGCCCGACGTCTAATTGACGTCGTCGGGTTGCCACTCACGAGCTAGGGGTGGCTCAATAGCCTCCTCCCGGTACTCCTCCTCAAGGGCAAAGCCTCCTGCACTTGGGCACCAAAATAACAAGCATCAAACACGACGATTTGGCAAGAAATCAAACTATGCATGAGCATGAAAACAATATTAAAACCATTTAATAAAATTGAGACAGTTTGAGATTAAGATGTACATCTTTGACTTACAAAACTACCATGAATACATAAATATCATGATAAGACAAATCCACAAGAGAGCTCATCCTTTCTCTACCATAATAATGATGAGAGTAAGCACGCATGACAAGACACGATCCCACACTACACAAGGTAAACGGGGAGGCCGGCCACAGAACCGGTAACACGCACGATGTGTAATATAATACACGACTAGTCTGCAGACAGTCCACATGTTTAAGTACCCCCAGACAGTGGATCAGACTGAAGGGACAGTCCAAGCTCAGTGGTATTTACTTGAAATCATGAATGCACAAAACACATCAAAACACTTATCCGGCTTATCAAAAAAAATCAAGGGAAATCACTTGTCAAAACGAAACAAGCACGACTAGCAAAGTAGCATAAGATATATGCATAACAAGTTAATATGTGTTCCTTTTTTTTTTCATTATAGTGAACAAATTGTCAAAACACACTTATACTAGAAAGTTCAAGGCAAGCGTACCAGGATAATTCTTGTGTCAAAATAAAAGTTTGAAAGCAAGGTTCATCAAGTATATGTTATGACTATTCATTGATCTATATGTAATTGAAACCTAAATACTGGAAAGACGCAAAGAATTGGTGCCCCCGAAGTTGATAAGGTATTTTGGGATTTCAATTGCATACAATCAAGTTAAAAGCCCATAACATAGACTAGTTTTCATTCTAAAGAGATTCTTCGAAAACAGAAGAAAATATGGAATTTCGGTTAGCTTTTCGGTCACCTGTCGGCTAGCCGAATTAAATATTGCGGCTGGCCGCCAGTTGACTGCGCAGCTGAACGCTGGACCAAAATAGGAAGTAGCAGCTCTCAGGAAAAGTGACCGAAATTGGGCGTGGTTGGCTAGCGGCTAGCCGAAACTCAGATTGTGGTTAGCCGTTAGCTGACCGAAAAGCCCAGGCATGATTACAGCTCTCTGGAAAAGGAACCGTCATAATACGGTTAGGCCGCGACTAGCCAAAATGGGGATTCGGCTGGCCTCCAGCTAACCATGAGCTGACCGCCAGTGCACGAAAAGTGCATTTCAAGTCAGATTTCAACATTTTTCTTCCCTTATTCATTCTCATTTCTAAATCACCTGCACTCCCCAAGCCATCATGTTTTCCAAGGGATAGAATTTGAACATTTTTAAGCCATTCCATTCAACATTGAGTCATTCATTCCATTTAAAACATCAAACTCATCCCACATATTAAATCACACATGCTTGCAATTTCAAAACAAGATTCTAGAGACTTGGAAAAATCATCAACATCAATAAAATTAGAGAGACTGAAGGTGATGATTTTTTTAGAATATAAACATAGCATACATTTTGATATTAAGCAATAAAATCATGCTTTTAAGAGAAATAGTGAAAACCACATAGCAATGAATAGAATTCCTATAAGGATCACTTGCGTTTCTCCAAATGCTAAGCAACACTTCAAAAAAATCCAACCAAAGAGGAAGTTCATGAAATCTACACAAGACCCCCAAAATAGAACATACAAAAGATCACATTTTGGTCAACATAAGTCCCCATTTCAAAAATGGGTTTAAAGGTATGACAAACAAGCTCTTCATGAGCTAAATAAAATCCATGAAAGAGATGGGTTGGAGCTCCTACCTCTGGATAGCCAAATAAGAGAGAACAAGCTGGAGATGAAGAAAACTTGTAGAAATTCGCCCAAGAAGAGTGCCAGCTGAACCTTGAAGAGAGAGGAAGAAAATGGTGGTTTTAGATTCAAAAATGGATCTCTCTAGCTAGATCATTCCATGGAAGAAAACAAAAGAGAAGAAGTTTTCTCTCTTCTTTGCTCTAGGGTTAGAAAAGTTGCAGGATTTTGGTAAAGGTGAAAGTGAATAGTGGGAGAGAGAATAAGAGAGTACTTATAGCTTTTGAAAATGGGTCCCAAGGAGCTGAAACTTGAAACAATTAAAACATGGTCTTGTGGACCCCGGATGAGATCGACGAAGAAGAACAAAACGATCGTCAAAATATCTAGTTTTCGAAAAGTATAATTTTGACATGGTTTTGAGATTTCAAAATTTATGCCCAGATTTAGCCTGAATAGTCAGATTTACCCTTTTGGGCCAACAACTTGGATTTCTGGGCCTCAAACACAAATGGGTTGAAAACGAAAGTTGTTATAAATAGTGAAATCATTCGAATGACATAGAACCATGATCAAAATCATAAAACTAGAATGAACACCCATTTCACACGTGCACTCAGGGCATCCCTGAGTGTGACTAACACTAATATTAAACGATCTCAAAATTCCCAAAGCTAAACCAAGACTAAGTCTAATCATATTCTAACCCAGCTAATACTAAAACTCACTTAAGGCTAAACACTCACTTAATTAGTACTAATCGAGTTGGTCTGGGTCGGGATCTAACACATCGGTTGGAACCTCATGCATCACCAAGTCTTCTTCTTCTACTAAAAGAAAAAAGCAGAAAAAGAAAGAAAATCAAAACATGGAAAAATCCCATGAAAGGAACGGAAAGAGAAAGAGGAAGAATCATACCTTCATCCACGGTCTCTTCTTCTCGGCTCCTCTTTTTTGGAGGCTCGTTAGCATTCTCTGGTACCTCCTCATTAACAGTAAGGGGAACTTCCACATCAGGAGAGTCTTCGTGTTACCCTTTGCTGCGACGATGACTCCTCTTCCTCTTGCTTCTGTGGGATAGCTTTCTAGAAGAACTTGCCCCACTGTCAAAGTCAGGTTTCCCACTTGACTCCTCACTGAATGGTCTGTTCTTGCCAGTAGGCTCCACGAAAGCTCGCCTCTGTGCCGCTTGCATCCAAGCGTCAAGCTCAGCTTCTTCCTGTTCTAGCTGCTCTAAGGCCACGTCAGGTACTTCCCGAACAACTTCAGAACCAATGACGCTCTGGTCATCAAGAAAGCCTATCTTGTGCTTCTCTCAAGAAAGGAAGGCCCAAACTTCCTCTCGCCGGATACCATCTGACTTTCCAAGGCCTTTTCCAGATGACAGCTTCACATCAAGCTCTTTCTTGGAAGGCCCCCGATATGCCAAAAAGCTCTCCACGAACCACTTTGCGAATCCGGCAGTCCGGAAAGTAGACAACACATGATAAGAAATCATGGCAGTAGTGTCTTCAACACTATAGAAAGCCCATGCATTTCTCCCATCCTGCAAACCTCCAAAGCGTTTCACCATGCTTGAAGGTGCTCCAACAACGCCTTGAGAAAAGCCCAACTGGAGAGCAAAGCGAGAAGGTGTTAGTTTTATGGTCTCAATACCAGCATATGATGTGATAAATTGATTCATTTCTTTATTAATCAATATATTCATGCTTTCCATTTCATGAGATTAATGGTGTTTAATTATATACTTGCACATAACCATTACGAATGACATAATGGTTCATGAGATGAACCGGAGTCCATAAGTATACTAGATGTAATACATGTGTATGGATGAGAACCACATATGGGAGACATGTATAATAAATCTTATACTTGAATATCTTCACAACCGGTGATGAGACTGGACATCTCATACTGACAAGGTTGCAGCATTTTGATCACTATGAGATAGTGTGATTTGTCTCGATCATCAGAATGAAAGATTCTGGATCATAGTGCTGGTACATTGGATGTATTGAAGGACCATGAGAAGCACCTTATAAACACTGTCTTTATATTAAGGTTTGCTCTCATAATCCCCTAGCGGTAAGCTCTCAATCCTGAGACATTAATGAACTCAAGTTTTTATCTATTCATTTGCTTTGAGTCACCAATGAGTGAGGCCAACTGTAGGTCAACACCTCGGTGATTTGGGTACATGGCAGTAGATCTGTGGGAACATTTAATGGTCAAGATGGAATCTATCTCTAATATCCCCTTGTGCCAATTAATGGATTTAATCATTGGTAAGTGTACACCCATTCCGATTAAGAGTTAATTGGAAAGGTACCATTGATCATTATAACTAATTGGGGCTTAAGGATAATAAGATATGGATCTAGTTTGGAAGACAGGTCCAATTGATCCGTGGATATTGATGGAGGGGCCTACTTGTGGTAATAGGGAAGTTTAGGATCTTCTATGTAATTTCCTAAGACTGGAGTTCAATTGCATTTATATAGTGGAGTTATTTGCAATTAACCATGGGCCCGGATTGCACATGAGACATGGGGTCGCGTGTCCCAGTTGGAGCCAGCTTTCTAAGGAATCCCTAGTGGTCCCCACACTAGCCCAATCATCAGACGGATACTAATTTCTAGTTGAACTCTAAAAGGAAAGTTACTATTTCTATTTGAAGTGAGACTTCTAATTGTGGTAACAGTATGTTTCTAATTATTAATGGAAGTGAGACTTCTATTATAATTAAGAAAGAGAAGAGGGTTACTAATTAATTTGGAAGTGAGACTTCTAATTAAATTAGTAAGAGTAGTTTGCAAAAACTATAAATAGGGAACCAAAGGGGGCTTAGACATCCACTTTGGGATACACGCCCAGCCCCCTTTGTGCAAGTGTTGTACATCTCTGCTCTCCCTCTTCTAGTTCCTTTAAGTTCCTTATCACGACCCCAAACCCGAGGGGCCTGAAAATTGGGAGGAGTTAAGTAATGATTATGTTTCTCCCAAGATCCGCGTGTGTGAGGATAACATGTTCCAACACATCCTGAATATTTTTGCGGAAGCTTTCGTGGCGTTGCGACCCGAAGTCCGTGGCCATTGGATTCCATGTCGCACTCAACCACTAACATATTACTATCATAACAATGAATATTCCAGACTAGAACAAACCATAACAAAATACATAGCTGACAGTATCTGGATATTATATTCCCATATATATTCAAGTTACAATAACAATGTGCATTAATTACAATCCCAATAAATGGGCTAATAAAAGC
Source organism: Litsea cubeba (assembly GCA_012931725.1). NCBI lineage: Eukaryota > Viridiplantae > Streptophyta > Magnoliopsida > Laurales > Lauraceae > Litsea > Litsea cubeba. The sequence goes on from CM022944.1 coordinate 85,636,521, forward strand.
CATATAAATATAAGCTAATAATCACTACCCCATATGTGACGTAGCTCCGATGTCAAACTTAATGTCTACAAGACATAGCCGACAAAACAACCTGCAAGCTCATGCTCCATAGCCAAAACATACATCTGATCGGGCTAGATATTTGTACCTGAGTACCAAAGTAGTGGGTCAGACACGACGGTCTGGCAGGTGGGTGAAAAGATATGAACAATATACGAAATGATAAAACATGTAATAAATCATGTTATCTGATCAAAAGTTGTCATAATTACAATGTATAAGAAATCATGAATATTCGACAAAATCTTGTATTCATATGAGATGGATATAAAACATAAATATTTGACAAAATCAGGTATTCCTTTAAAGCATGTATAATACATGAATATCTAGTAAAACATGTATTCATTTAAAACGTGTATAGAATTTGGATATTTGACAAATCGAGAATTCATTTAATGCATGTAGGGAGCATGAACATTTAACAAATTGGGGATTCATTTAAAACATGTATATTTAAAACAGTAAGGGTATTAAGGGTCGGGAACTGTCAAGATGGCAACCACACAAAGCTAAATCCTCTCTCACTAAAGTGATGAGAGCACATACCCTACAGGATCATTGACCTCAGTCACACGAGGTGAGGAGGGACAATGATAAAATACTATAATATACATATATATATACTCTGCGGGACCACGGTAGCGAACCGGGTAAGAACTCTGCGGATTCCAGACTGCAGCTGACTAACAGGAGGGGAAGGATCTCCAAGTCGGTGGATCAAACCGACAAGGTTGTCCAACTTAGTGGTGCCGACTCAAAGGTCAAATACGGGAAATCAAAACAACTCCAAAATAACGGAACAGGGTGCTCATAGGCACAAATACATATTCATATCAGGTCGGTCATATACAGGTTAGCAAAAGCTAAATACACTTTCAATACTTTCGGGACAAGTCAAAATAATAAGATATGATGTTTGAAAGGCACAATTAAAAATCGGGTCAAGATGAACATGAATGGATTTCCAATATTCTCCTAGCTAAGTGTTGAAGGTACAAGATTTGAATCAATGTGTATAGGGTTCCGTATGTTAGGTTTGATAAACATTTGGTACTCTTTAAGAATTAAAAACATTCTGGGACCTTACATACATTGACAAATCTAAGGATCTTAACAAATCATAATAAAGGGATTTCTTCTTCGATATAGTTCCACATTCTTATCCCATATAGCTCCATAAGTTTTTCAAAAGAAATCCATCAAGATTGAAATTCCGGTTAACCCTCGGTTGGCTTATCGGTTAACCTACAGGGTCATGTCGGTCGATCGACAAGCTGATCGACGACTAGCCGAGACCAGAAATAGGGAGAAAACAGCTCTCGGGAATTGGAACCGGCTGTCGGTTCACCGTCGGTTGACCGACGCTTCAGCATAAAAAATTATGGAAAATGCAGCTCTCTAGAATTGGGACCGAGAGGGTGTCGACTCCACGTCGGTTGGCTATCGGTTAGCCGACAGGCTGACCGACAGCTTACCGACGTTACTGTGAACACCAAATTCTGAAACTATTTTTAGTCCCTTCTTTCTCCAAATACTCCTCATTTTTAAGGGTCAGATCCCTGTAACAAAGTGAGCCAGAAACTCCTCCATTTCACCATATTTACTCTTCCATCAAATCATCCATAAAAATGGATCCAACCTCTTCATCCCATTCACATTTAACCAAAGAAATCCATTACTTGAAACGAGTCAAAACTTAATACAATCAAGATATCATTTTCAAGAAAGCAATATGCTAGAAAGATGCATTAATGGGTGTATTTCAAATCATCCATAAAAATGGATCCAACCTCTTCATCCCATTCACATTTAACCAAAGAAATCCATTACTTGAAACGAGTCAAAACTTAATACAATCAAGATATCATTTTCAAGAAAGCAATATGCTAGAAAGATGCATTAATGGGTGTATTTCAAATCTCAATAAAAGCATGTCATGAAGTAAAGCTTAAGTAATGAAAATCATCAATAAAAGCTAAGCATTTGCATAAAAACATGATTAATGAAAATAAATTATTTCATCCACTTGCCTTAGGTCCAAAGCTAAGAAAATCAATAACTAATCACAGTCCAAGCCAAGAAATCACAACCTATTCAAAAACCCCCAAAAACAAGCCCTAAAATGTCAAAACTAAGAAATAGAAAGAGAAAACTTCCAATAATGGAAATGGGGAGTCTCATGGGCTAGGAAAACACAAATCTAGGAGATGGAGAGAATCACTTACCTAGAAAGTCTTCAAATAAGCAAGGTTAGCTCAATGAGAAATTCGAAGTTGATGAATCCTTCTAAAAATGGTACCAAATGAAAGCTCTTGACGAGGTGAACAAGATTAGTGAAGGTCTTCTCTTGATTTGAGCAAGGCTTGATGGTGATTTGTGAGGAAGAAAACAAGGGAAGAAGAAAGGGGATGGAAAATCCCCCATTTCCTGCACAGGCACCGTTGGGACGATTGGGAGAGAAGAGGGAGAGGAGTGATGGTACTTATAATGGGTGGGTGTGGGCCCCACCACACTTAATCTTGCAAATAGAGATTAGGAGGCTTTCTAGACATCGGATTAAGAAACTTAAAACATGAAAAGTGTCTGAAATAAAATTATCTTCTCAACAAGGTTAATATTGACATACTTCCGGGGTCCACAGAAAAAGTCAACTGTTTGGTCAAAGGGATCAAAATAATGAATTCAAGTGTTAAGACATCGATTTATGGGCCTCGGATGCGATCGACCAAGAAGAGAGAAATGTTTCTGATAAAATCTAGTTTTCAAAAAGTATATATTTGGCAAGGTTTTGAGATCTCAAAATTTGGATCCAGATTTTGTGTAAAAAGACTGATTTTGCCCCCAGGGCTGGAAAAACTGATTTTTAGAGTTTCAAATGGGTACTGAGTGAACACAAAAGTTGTAGGGAATGGCGAGATTAGTCAAGCGAAGTTGAAATGGGAATTTTCAGAAATCAAAGAGAATCTCTCCAAAATGACCACACAAAACAAATAGGATCCTACGGTCACTGTCTAGGTTCACTGGCTCTCCAAACTAAAGAAAATATAATCAAACTCAGAAATTCAATCAAACAACTGGTAAACCCACTGAGAAAATAAATCCACGATTAAAACCACGCTAAACCAGGAAATCTGGGGTCAGGTTCTCACATTCCTAGTTGTCTTCTCTTGAAGATCCCACCCATCTTTTTAAGAAAGAGATTCTGATTCGGGTAATAGCATGGAAGACCATTGGGTTTTGGAGAAACCTATTTGATTCGCGAAAGAGTTCGTAATCAAAGAAAGTAACAAATTCTCCATGAGAGCACAACTGAGCTCCAAAGGTATAATCTATTTCCTTTTATGATATAGATCTTTGTTGCATGTTTGTTACTGATTTTCTATCTCCTAGATAGATTGTATTACTGATCATGATAGATGAGATTGAGGGTTTGCAGCTTGGATAGATTGGTAGCCTTCTGGATAGTTGATCCCTGCATCAAGTGGGTCAAAAATTTTTGAAACCTATCCTAGAGGCCCACCTAATTTCCCACAGAAGGTACATATAGTTGGATGTCGACGAAAAGATGTCTACGGTACACCATCTGATGGACCGCGCTCCTGCTTGGTTCTACCGAGGTTGGCGGACGTGGGAGTCCGTCGGGTCCGACCCTTTCGTAACCGGGGGGCAGGGGCGTGCATCAACATTTCTTTTTTTGTGGGTGTGCCAGATTTTCTATTTTTACTTGGAATTGCAAGTGGTGATCCGGAGATCAACCTTCGCAAGTAAAAAGGAAATCAACTTCTTTCAAGTTTCCATTGCACATATATTTAAGAAAAGAGACATTTTCTTGATTCGCCGTGAAAGGCGATTTTTGGCATTTATAGCCGATTTTGGCGTTATAGCCGATTTTTGGCGTTTATAGCCGATTTTGGCGTTTATAGCCGATTTACAATCCTTATCAATAATGAAAGACAAGAATTGTGATTTTTGTCTCTTTTGAAAAAATACAAACTACAATGAAAAGCAAGAAAAGGAGGATCTAACTTCTCAGGAGATTGTGGGGGACTCGTTTAGATTGACGGTCGCAAGCCATATGTGGGCTTCGCCATCATCCATGCAGATGAGAACAGAGGATGCTATTGATTGGCTTGGCTTGGCTATAACCTCAGGTTTTTAGAGGACAAAGACCAAAAGGAGGTCCTATGTCCAATAAAAAGCCGAGTAGACGGGCTGAAAAGCCACATCTAAGCCATTGGAGGCAGGAGGAGAAGGCAAGGACCTTGGGGGGGGTACCCCCTAAGGGACTTTTGTCACCTTGTTGCGGTGGCCTGTGTAGAACTTCCGCAGAGTTTTCTCTCTTTTTCTTTCTCTGGATTTCTGACTGCTGTCTGCTGATGTTCGTTGTCTGTTTTTTCTTCTTGGAGAGCCCTCCTATTTATAGGCTTTTAGGTAGCCTTTTAGGTGGGTTTATGGGCTTTTATTGTCATTAAGCCGCATAATGGGAGGAGTTACAAAATTGAATTGTTTATTTTGTAACTCCTTTTTCTTGGCTTCTGATTGGCCGGAGGAGATTGAGGGCATTTAATCGCCTTTAATCGCCATGATGGGAGGAGTTTCATGGGTTAAATGCCATGAATCTCTTGACTTGTAACTCCCGAATGCTTGCTTCTGATTGGGCCGTCCAAAGAAATGGATTAATGACTGTAATAAAGCTAGTCAATTAATCGCATTAAGTGGTCGCCGAGCAGCTGAAGAGTCGCGGGCCGTGCCACGTCTTTTGAGATTCTTCTGTCGATGATCATCGATGGATCTTCATGTAGATCGACATCAGATGATCATGTAATTTCAGGTGTTTGTTGCCAACAGCGGGTCGGTGCCATCTGTCCTGTCGATTTCTCGATCGGTCGGGTGGAAAGCACACTTTTTTGGTTGACCGGGTGGCGATCAATACTGTCTTCGATACTCTTGATGATTTACCCGTGTTTTGGACGGATGTCAGAGGACTTGGTGTCTCAAAAGCATGAATTTTGGAAAGTACCAGAGGCTGGGCTCCTCGAATCGCGAAAAAACGGCGAAAACCGGGGTTTCCGGGGCTTTCCCGGCGACCCCGGGGTCCAAGGTCGCCGGCGACCCTGGCCCAGGGTCGCAGGGGCCTGCGACCCTTGGGGGGGTTTTCCCCCTTTCGTGTCCCGTTTTGCGTCCGTTTTTGCTTTTTTCTGATTCTTTTTTCTTCTGTACTTTTCCTTGACATTTTGACCATTTATTGGCCTGATTCTTTGTAGGAAACCTGATGAGAATCCTTGCATTTTATTTTGCAAAGTTTCCATTTCCTGAGAAAGCCGAAGACTTTGTCGCGCAGAGCTGCCGATTTTCCGTCAGAAACTGAAACTGGGCCAAACGATGTCGGAATGACCTGAAATTTGGTGTGAAGCCTCCTGAGCAATAAATAAGACCAACCATAGGCTTTTGTTTGAGTTTCGAAGCCGTTTGGGGTCCTATCACCTGCAGACTTGCTTTTTATCGCGATGAAGATGTCGCGGTTTGATGTGTGGTCAACCGATGTCCGATTGACTTGAAATTTGACAGGGAACCTATTGGAGTCATTTTAAGATGATCCATAGGTTCTGTCTTGGAAACCATGGTCCCGGAGAGCTTTGCCGCCGAGAGGTCTGATTTGGCTGTCGGAGAAGCGAAGTTAGGCCAAATGATTTTGAAATGGCCTGAAACTTCTTGTGTACTCCTCTTTTGGCTGTCTGGAAGAATCTTGCAGTTTTTGTTTGATTCTGACAAGATTTGATTTTTGGAAGCAGCATTGCCTATTTATGGCAGGTTGCGACTTCATGTAGCTCTTTGGATCTTGAAAAGGCAAAGTGACATTTTTGGTGTCAACACCATCGTGCCGACATGTATACTGAAAAGCCACTCATTCTCTGCATTAGTCAAGGAATAATGCCTTCCCGACCCCGCTCTAGTAGAGTCATAGGAGGCACCAAAATCAAAAGCCTTCTTCCCCAACTCTGAAGAAAACTTCACTGAAGACTGCCCTATCTCGACGTCCCTGAACCGTCGAATCCTCATGCGGGCAAACAAAAGTGGTTCGAGCACAGCTTTGCCCTTAGCCAATCGAATCATGAGAGGATCATCATCCTGTGCAGCACCTAGCTGGTGGAAGCCAGGACAGTGGTAAACAAACCATAAATAAAAGATGTGGGCTGAAAATACCCTGTTCATGGGAAGCCCAAGCCAAACAAAAAAAGCAGCAGCCTGCAGTTCGGTACACAAGTAGGAGTAAAGGGCTGGCACTAAAGCAAGCCGCTCTCCAAACTCCATCTGACAAGCCAGAAAGAAACAATGCAGCCTGATGTGTGTTCTATCTCCTCCAGCAAAAACAGCCTCACCCAGCCAATAAGTGAGGTAAATAGCGAGATCTCTCCGCAACACAATGTCAGAGCAAATGGCGTCTGTACTCGCGAAGAAACCCCTCAACTCTTCTTGCATGGCCGAAGTCTTCTTCGAATCCAGATCCTGAGCCTTGGCTTCCTGAGTCGTGCTATTAGAAGATTCCATACTGCCAAAGAAGTTAGGGAATGAAGAGCCAAAACTCTTTTAAACTGCTGGATCTAACTTTCGAGCCCTCCTTATCCTTAAAAAAAATCATAGAAGGCGACAAGCTGAAAGTATAGGAGCCTGAACTCCTCTGACTGCTCCTCAAGGACGCTGTCGATCGGCATGAACTCTTCATAGAGTTTGCCAAGGATAGGCAATCCAGTAATGGCGCTCAACACATTCAAAGAGAAACCAATCTCACCATTCGTGACAACGAAAGTATTGGTTTATGGAAGGAATGACTCCAACATAGCCATGAAGGCCTCGTCAGAAAAGATCACGGTCTCCCTAAAGGCACGAACCGCATCAAAAATCCCGGCTTCCTTCAAAACGGCACCACCAATCAGCTGGACGTGATCAGTCCACGACTTCCACTCAGAGTCAGCACTGAAACGGCCACGAAGTCCAAAATGCTTCACCCAATTGCTGCAGTCACCGCTGAAAATGCTAAGGCCCTCCGGTCCCAAATCGACCGACGGATAATCAGAGCCTTGGTAGCCGCTAGCCGGCATCAACATGTCCATGTCGGCAGGTGACTTCTCCATATATCCAGGAGGACCGCCAACAAAAACCCCGGTCTTGGTCACGTTAGTCCTCTTCACCCAGCTTGGAGGATCTTCCCTCTAAGGGCACGGGGGAGAAAGGCTCATGATTGAGATAGTACGATCAAACGTCGATCGGGTAACAACGGTTCTCTTCACAGCATCAGCTGTGTAAGAGAACTGAAATCATCTCCTCTAGTACGTCACATCATTAGGGACTGCATCACCAAAGAAGAAGGTAGGCTTGGGCAACACCCTCTGGTCGTCCATAACCCAAGGACGGCCGCTTACCATGATCTTATAAAATTCCTCTCCCTTGAGAGCGATTAGTCGCTGCCTCATCTCATCTCTGTTGGGAGAGTCGCACTCTTCAAGGTTTCTCTCAACATACTGGACCTTCTCGCAGCCCTGCTGAACGGCCGGATTGGAAGATCTACCAGATCGACGAGGTACACTTGTAGCAGGCTCTTTACCCTTGTTCGTTTTGGAGGAACCACCTGCAAAGGTTGGAAAAGAAAAGATCAATCATCAAAATGACATTGCAGGTATGCTATCACATCATGCTACCAATTCAATTTACAAAAAAATGCATGCATGAACGCCTTGGTTCGCAAAAAAAAAAAGCATTATCATGATGAACAAAAAAAAAAGAAAAAGAAGAAACTTTCTCAAAAAAAAAAAGGGAGAAAGAAAAGAACAAAAAAATAGAAACTTTCCTTTAAAAAAGATAAAAAAAGAAAGATAAAAAACAAAGAAAGAGGACTGGCACACAGGCCGTGGCCCACGGGCCACGTGGCCGTATGGATCTATCCGTACGGCCCACACAAAAAAAAAACATGCAAAAAAAAAGAGAGGAAAAAGCACGAGAAAAAAAAATGAAAACGTGTAAAAAAAAAGAAGAAAACACGTCAAAAAGTATAGAAAAAGAAGAAAAGAAAGAAACAAAAAAAAAAGAAAATAAACATTTTTTTGCCATCCTATTTTCTAGAAAGGAGTTTTCTTGAGAAATAAAACTTACTTGAAGCCATTGATGGAGAAGAAGAAGAAGAAAAGCTTGAAGATCTTTGAAGAAAAAATTTTCTTAGTCTTGAAGCCCTCTTGAGATTTTTGCAAAAGAAAGCAATAAGAGCAAGAGACCCAACCTCCCCTTGCTTTTATAGAAGAGAGCAAACCAAAGAAGAAAAGAAAGGATGTAAGTGCTACAAATTAGCAATCTTGCCAAAAGAAAGAATTAGGAAGTTTCTTTCCCAAAAGAAAGATACTTTGAGGGATTCTCTCCCAAAAGAAAGCAATGAGAGATTTTCTCCCAAAACAGAGGAGATTTGAGATAATCTCTCCCAAAGTAAGATACTTTGAGATATTTTCTCCCAAAATAAAGGGAACATGAGAGACTCTCTCCAAGTAAGGATATTCTTAGATATTCTCTATCCAAAGGAGATATTTTTAGATATTCTTTACAAAAATGAAACCAAATGAGATCTAAGCCATCTTCAAAAGCTTAAGGTCCCATGGGTTAGCCCATATGAGTCAGGTTTGACCACCTAGGCACTAAAAAAAAAGGGCTTTTAGTCAAAGAGAAATCCCTCTTACCAAGAGCATACAAAAATGGTTCCATGCCTCTTTGGAGTTGATTGGACTATACAAAAAAGAATTCCAAGCCCCATGAGCTTCCGAAATTCAAGCCATCCAGCCTCATATACCAAATTGAGCCAAAATCTTGAAATTGACATTTCACAAAAACCCAAGCCACTCCAATGGACCCACATAGTCCCAAAGAGTGACAAAAAACCAAATCCTGATCCCCTAACTTGCCACATACAGCTTGTTAGGTCAGAAGATCAAAACCAAAATCGACCCCCCCCCCACTTGCCACATATAGCTTGTTAGGTCACACGGTCAAAATCAAACCCGACCCCCTAACCTGCCACATATAGCTTGTTAGGTCATAAGGTGAAAACCAAAAACCCAAATCCATATCCCTGATGTCATCTTCAAAACTTTACCTCGAGATGGTATGTGATTCCCTTGGAAGCTCAAAAGGCCACTCTAGCAAAAGGCCACTCTAGCAAAAGAAAGACTGCTCAAAGACTCTTGGTTAAGTCACGGGCTCTCGTTCAGAAATCTCTTCAAGGCACATCGACTACAGAAGTTAAGCAACTCGTTGCCGTACCTCGAAGGAGCATTTGTTGACACCAAAAATGTCACTTTGCCTCTTCAACATCAAAAGCTACATGAAGTCACGGCCTACCACAAATGAATGACGCTACTTCTCAAAAAATCAAATCTTATCAGAATCAAACAAAAACTACAAGATCCTTCAAGATAACCAAAAGAGGAGTACACAAGAAGTTTTGGGCCATTTCAAAATCATTTGGCCACACTTCACTTCTCCGATAGCTGAACAGGTGCTCTCAACAGCGACAGCATCAAAGACACCAATTCTTCGACCAGAGCCTATGGATAGTCTCAAAATACATCCATAAGGCTCCACGTCAAGTTCCGAGTCAAACCGACAACGTTTGACCCCCCATCAACCCTCGAACAGCTAAATCAAGCCTATCGGCGGCGAGAACCACCGAGGCCATCACTCATCAAAAAGAGCACATGGGCCACTTCAAGATGCTTTCAAAGGGCTACAAGTCAAGTCTCAGGTCATCTCAGCAACATTTGACTAGACTTTGACTCTCAGAAGCCAAATCAGGCCTCTCGGCGGTGAAGCTCACCGGGACGATGGTTTCCAAGATAAAGCCTGTGGATCATCTCAAAATGGCTCCAATAGGTTCCCAGTCAAGTTTCAAATCAATCGGACATCGGTTGACCACACATCAAGGCGCAACATTTTCCTCACGACAAAATCAAGTCTACTGGCAACAGGACCCCATACGGCTTCAAAACTCAAAGAAAAGCCTATGGTTGGTCTTATTTGTTGCTCAGGAGGCTTCACCTCAAATTTCAGGTCATTCCAACATCGTTTGGCCCAGTTTCAGCTTCTGACGGAAAATCGGCAGCTCTACGCTACAAAGTCTTCGGCTTTCCCAGAAAATTGGAAACTTTGCACCCTAAAATGCAAGGATTCTCATCAAGTTTTCTACAGGGAAATCAAGCCAACAATGTGCAAAAATGTCAAGAAAAATTGTAGAGAAAAAAGAATGAAAAAAGACCTCGAAACGGCCGCGAAACGGGACCAAAAGGGGAACCATGGAGCTTCGGATCATCAGATTCGCCCTGGAAAGGCCCGTTTTCCGTCATTTTTCGGGTTTTGAAGTTTTCAACTCCTGTGATTTTCAAAAATTCATACTTTTGAGGCACCAAGTCCTTCAACATCCGTCAAAATCATGGGTCCGTCTTCGAGAGTATCAAAATCAACATTAATCGCCAACTGGTCGACCAAAAAGTGCACCTTCTAGCCGATCGATCGAGAAATCGATAGGACAAATGTCACCGACCTGCTGTTAGCTATTAATGTCTGAAGTTACATGGTCATCTGATGTTGATCAGCATGTAGATCCATTGATGATCATCGCCAAAAGAACTCCAATAGACGCGGCATGGCCCGCGACTCTTCAACTGCTCGGTAACCACTTAATGCAATTAATTGGCTAGCTTTATTGCAGTCATTAATTTGCTTCTTTGGACAGCCCAATCAGAAGCAAGCATTCAGGAGTTACAAGTCAAGAGGTTCATGATATTTAAAATGTGAAACTCCTCCCATCATGGCAATTAAAAGCGATTAAATGCCCTTAATCTCCACCGGCCAATCAGAAGCCAAGGTCCATGACTTATGAAATAAAGGAATTAAACCTTGTAACTCCTCCCTTAATGCAGCTTAAATGTGATTAAAGGCCATAAACCCACCTAAATGGCTACCAAGAGCCTATAAATCGGAGAGCTTTCCAAGATGAATGAGCATTCGAAATCCGGAAGAATACAGACAGAAAGTCGGAGAGAAAGAAAAAAAGAGAAAACTCTGCGAAAGTTCTGCACCGACCATCGCTACAAGGTGACAATTGTCCCTTGGGGGGTACCCCCTCAATGTCCTTGCCTTCTCTTTCTGGCTCCAATGGTTTAGACGTGGCTTTTCAGCCCGTCTACTTAGCTTTTTATTGGACATAGGACCTCTTCTTAGTCTTTGTCCTCTAAAAATTTGAGGTTATAGCCAAGCTAAGCTAATCAAGAGCATCCTTTGTTCTCATCTGCATGGATGATGGCGAAGTCCACACATGGCTTGTGATCATCAATCTGAACGAGTCCCCTATAATCTCCTGAGAAGTTAGATCCTCCGTTTCTTGCTTTTCATTGTATTTTGTATTTTTCTAAAAGAGATAAAAATCACAACTCTTGTCTTTCATTATTGATAAGAATTGTAACTCGACTATAAACACCAAAATCGGCTATAAATGCCAAAAATCGGCTATAAACGCCAAAAAAATTTGCCTTTCACGACAAATCAAGAAAATGTCTCTTTTCTTAAATATATGTACAATGGAAAACTTGAAAGAAGTTGATTTCCTTTTTTACTTGCGAAGGTTGATCTCCGGATCACGACTTACAATTCCAAGTAAAATAGAAAATTTGGCACACCCACAAAAAATAAATGTTGATACCCGCTTTGCCACCGGTTATGAAAAGGTTGGATCCCACGGACTCCCACGTCCACTGACCTCAGTAGAACAGTGTGCAGGAGCGAGGTCCATCAAAAGTAAGCGTGGAAGTTTCTTTACTATTTTTCAAGCTGTACCCATCCTCATTACCTACACATGTCAAAGCTCTCTCTTAATAAAATATCTATCTTGCAGGGGGTCTGAACTAGCCAGCATCTGTACCATGGTCTCCAGCCGCGATTTAAAGAATGCACTTGATGAGGGAACTTGGCTGGACACCAATCTTATGTTGGAATTTGAGATGACTTGAGAAGCTTTATGAAGAATTGAAGTGATTAGTATCTCAAGCATTGTTTTGAGTTGGAATTATTGTCAACACATTATCACAAGCATGATGTTAATAGGTTGGTGTTGATAGAGCTTAAAAGAAAAATCAGAGTTGAAACAGTTCAGGAATTCAGAATTCCTGAAGCAGAGTGGTCGGTCGACCGGGCACCCCATGCGGTCGACCGAGAAAGAGAAACCTGCAGAAAAAAGTTTCAGGTAGCTCCCAGTTATTTTCGTGACACAGTGTGTCGCAGGTCGACCGGGCACCCCAGGATGTCGACCGCGCAGTGTATGATGTCGACCGAGCAAGGCATGATGTCGACCGAGCACGGGAACCAGAGTTGCGCAGAAATTAGAAGTTGTGCACGAAAATTCAGGATTCTCATCTATTTCGTTTGGGACTCTTTCTAAACGAATTGTAGCCTATTTTGAACACTCTTAAGGGTTACCATAACCTATATAAAGGCATGTTTGGTTCGTTTTTAACAAGACACAAGAGAGATAGAAGAAAATAGAAGAAAAGAGAGAGAGTTTTGGAGAGAAGAGAGTGTTGTTGCTGTGTGCAATCTTGTTACAAGTTTCTACAGCAAGTGTGGACGAGGATGTGCTCTTGAAGATGGTGTTTCGTCCATAAGATAAGTGTCTCTCTATTTATGCTTTAATTTTCAATTTGTAAGGGATTGAGAGAGAGAGATTATAGAGGGGAAGGGCTGTAGAAAAAGGTTTCTACTCTTATTCTGTAGAACATCAAGTTGGTGCTTGGTGTCTGGGGTTTGGTGATCCTATCTGTTGGTGCAGATAAATTGTAAAGGGAGTCGGTGCTTCCTAGATAGTTGGTGCTATCTGAAACTAAAGGGAGTAGGTGCTTCCTAGATAGTTGGTGCTATCTGAAACTAAGGGTTGGTGCTCTTTGTCGTTGGTGCAACTAAATAGATTCAGATCTGTTCCGGATTGGTGTTCGGACAGTCTTTGAACCGTGGACGTAGCCTTTCGGTGAACCACGTTAAATCTGGTGTCCTTGTGTGATTTGATTTGCTTTTGTTGTTAAATTGGACCTGTTTTTAAAGAATCACTGATTCACCCCCCCTCTCAGTGATCGCGATATCTAACAATTGGTATCAGAGCGTAAGGTTCCCTTGAAAAGCTTAACACGCTAAGGGTGATCTCTTGTCAAATCACATGGCAACCAATACAGGGAATAAGAAAGCACCTTTGTTTGATGGTTCTAATTACTCCTTCTGGAAGATCAGAATGCAGGCTTTCATTAAGTCACTTGGCTATGATGTCTGGGAGACTGTCAGAGTCGGTTACAATATTGCCATTGTACCCAATGATGCTGCAACGAAGAAGTTAGCAGACAACGACTCTAAGGCGCAGAATGCACTCTTTAGTGGCCTTGTGGACAGCGAGCTGGTCAAAGTAATTGCATGCAAAACAGCCAAGGAAATATGGGACAAGTTGAAAAGCATTCATGAAGGAGATGAGAAGATCAAAGAAGCAGAATTGCAAACCCATCGCTCTCAATTTGAATCTCTTCGCATGGAGGAAAGCGAGAATGTTGACTCATATTTGCAACGCATGAACGAAGTCACGAATGACATTCGTGGACTAGGAGAGGAGATTAAAGAACCAGTCATCGTCAAAAAGGTTCTAAGATCTCTTCTTCCCCGGTTTGATTCAAAAGTCTCAGCCATAGAAGAAGCCAAGGATCTGTATGAATTTTCCATGGATGAGTTGCATGGTTCACTCACTGCCTATGAGATGCGCATAGGTAAGACGTCTTCATCTGATAGAGAAGCGGCCTTCAAAGTTCAGAAAAAGGGAAAAGAGACTCCTGGTCATGATTCTGATACTGATGATGATGAGCTTGAGGCTCAATTTGTTAGAAAGCTGAAGAAAGGAAGCAATGGAAAGTACAAAGGGAAGCTACCCTTTAAATGCTTCAATTGTGGCGGTGTTGGTCACTTTGCTGCGAAGTGTCCGCTGAAAGAAAATAATGATGATGACTCTTATGTTGATAAGAGTAAGTGGAAGAAAAATTTCAGAAAGAGGGGCAAAGCAAAAAGCTTCATCAGTCAATATAATGACAGCACGTCTGAAACTTCAGACGATGATGAATCAGCCGAGGCAACTGAAGCTCTCTTCATGGTTACCGTTGAAGAAGAAGAGGAGCAAGAGCCGGAAGAGGAAGAGGAGGCTGAGGTCAATCTCGAAGAAGAAACTCATTGCCGCACTTGAGGAGCTTTGCATGGAACGAAAAACAAGTAAGAAAATCTGAAACTTCTTCATGAATCTGAAAGTTCAATTATTGCTTTGAAAACTCAAGTTGAAGAATATAAAAGAATGGTGGAAGTCCTTCAAAATCAAATAAGTATCAAAAAGGAAGAGGCTATGAAACTGTGAAACTGAAATCGCTAGAGCAAAGGCTGAAAACTTGGAAAATAGCCGAAAACTCAAAGCACTCCAAGCGATTGAAGGGACAATGAAACTCAATGAAATTCTGAAAGTTCAAAAGCCCTTCCACAATAAATTTGGTATTGGATTTGAAACCGGAGAGTCCTCTAAAGCTGCATCTTCTTTGTTTATGAAACAAAGTGCCATACCTCTCAAGGCTACAAAGCATCAAATTCAGCCTAGTATTGAGATGGTCAATAAGAAAAGGTTTGTGGAGTTTAACCAGCCACCTAAGAAAGGAAGAATGTTCAGATTCTATGGTTATTGCTATCATTGCAATAGATATGGACATAAAAGAGCTGATTGCAAATTCTATGTTAGAAACAGCCCATTTGTGACTAGGAATCCTTTTTCAATCCTAAATAGCCACAAAATTGAGTGCTATATGTGTCATAATTATGGACACTTGGCTAGGGATTGTAGGTTGCCTATTGCTAACCAATTTCAGGTTGAAAAGAAACCCAAGTTAGTTAAGGCATGGAGGGCAAAGAAAAGGGAAGGTAATTCCAAAGAATCTCTCATTGTGCAAACGGCATTCAATGCACAAAAGAAGACAGCACCATGGGTCCTTGATAGTGGTTGTTCAAGCCATATGACAGGTGATAAGGAAAAATTCGTCAAATTACAGCACTATGAAGGCGGATCAGTGAAGTTTGGTAACAATGATGGTGCCAAAATCTGCGGAAAAGGTGTTGTTCAGCTAAAGGCAAACAAGATCAGATCAGACGAGGTCTTATATGTGTCTAGACTAAGACACAACTTGCTTAGTGTGAGCCAGATCTGTGACAAAGGCCACGAAGTTGTCTTCACTAAGAATGGTTTTGCTATCAAGAAGTGTAGCAACGGCAAAACAGTGGCTACTGGATCTAGGACTGCTGGAAATCTCTATACATTGTCAGATGGAGCTGAAAAGACTTGCTTGATGAGTCGGACAGAGGAAAGTTGGTTGTGGCACAAACGCCTTGGGCATCTAAACTTTGATAACATGTCAAAGATTTGCAATTCTAAGGCTGTCAGAGGTATGTCTACAGTTGAAAAGCCTTCCAACCCCATTTGCAATTCTTGTCAAAAGGGAAAGCAAACGAGGGTAATGTTCAAGTCAAAGGAGGCTCATTCAAAGAAACCTCTTGAGCTAGTGCACACTGATCTCTGTGGACCGATGCGAACTCAAAGCACCAATGGAGATAAGTATTTTATGTTATGTATTGATGATTATACTCGTATGACATGGGTATTGTTTCTTAAGCATAAACATCAAGCACTTGATCGTTTTAAAGTGTTTAAAGCACAGGTTGAAAATATGCTTGGAAAACGTATCAAGATTTTAAGGTCTGATCGAGGCGGTGAATTCACATCTGAAGAGTTCACTAACTATTGTGAGCACCATGGCATTCAAAGACAGTATTCAGCCCCTAGAACTCCACAGCAAAATGGAGTTGTGGAACGGAAAAATCGCACCGTTCAAGAGATGGCTCGTACAATGCTAACTGAGAGCAAGCTAGCTGACAAATACTGGAAGGAGGCAATCCATACGGCTGTATACATTCAGAATCGATGCTTGATCAGGCCACATGAAGACAAAACTCCTTATGAGCTATGGTTTGGGCGAAAAGCAACAGTCAAGCACTTCAGAGTCTTTGGTAGCAAGTGTTGCATCAAGCGACTTGAACAAAATCCGGGCAAATTTGATGAAAGAGCTGATGAAGGTATATTTATGGGTTATTCCTCATCTAGTAAGGCTTACAGATGTCTTAAAAAAAGGACCAGAAAAATTATAGAAAGTGCCGATGTTAGAATTGATGAAAACTATGAATCAAAGAATGGAACTCATTATGACAGTCCCGTTTATGAGGACTCGAGTGAGATTGATGATGAAGTGGCTAAACCTAATGATTCTGAGAAATCAAAGGATGACTCAGAGGATGCTACACCTAGAAAGAAAAGCACTTGGATAGAGCAACACCCTAAGGATCAAATCATTGGAGATCCTGAGGTCGGTGTTAAAACAAGACAAAGTGTAGTTAGCAATTACTCACTTGTGTCCACCATTGAACCCAAGACTGTGGCTGAAGCCAGTCTCGATGAAAGTTGGTTGAAAGCTATGCATGAGGAGTTGGAGCAAATTGAGAAGAACTCCACATGGGAATTAGTCTCTAGACCTACCGATAAGAATGTTATTGGTACTAAATGGGTCTTTCGGAATAAGCTGAATGAAGATGGTCAGGTCATACGAAACAAAGCAAGGTTGGTTTGTAAAGGCTATGCTCAAGTTGAAGGCATAGATTTTGAAGAGACCTTTGCACCGGTGGCTCGTCTGGAATCCATTCGTATGTTTCTTGCATTGGCTGCATACAAAACCTTCAAGGTATTTCAGATGGATGTAAAGTCAGCCTTCTTGAATGGATTACTTGAAGAAGAGGTCTACATTGAGCAACCTGATGGTTTTCCTATTAGCAAAAATTCAGACCTAGTGTGCCAGTTGAAAAAGGCTCTTTATGGGCTGAAACAAGCGCCAAGGGCGTGGTATGCAAGGCTGGACCTATATCTCCGCAAGATCGGTTTTGGAAAAGGACTGGTTGATAGCAATCTTTATGTCAAAACAGAGTTGAGCAAACAGCTGGTTGTCATTGTTTATGTCGATGACATAATCTTTGGTGGCAATGATGAAGAAATGTGCAGGAATTTCGCTGAAGAGATGAAGAAAGAATTTGAGATGTCAATGCTTGGAGAACTAAAGTTCTTCCTTGGTTTACAAGTTCAGCAGCTGAAACATGGTATTTTCATATCACAGATGAAATACATCAAGGAAATGCTGAAGCGTTTTAACATGGAAGACAGCAAGCCAGTGAGCACACTAATGACAACGAACACAAAGCTAAGCAAAGATGATAAGGGTTCGTCCGTTGATCACACCACTTATCGTTCTATGATAGGAAGCTTGCTTTATTTGACTGCTACAAGACCGGATCTTCTGCAAGCAGTATGTATGGTGGCTCGATTTCAAGCATCACCAACTGAGACGCACCTCACAGCAGTAAAAAGGATATTTCGATATCTGAAAGGTACCATGGAGCTTGGCATTTGGTATCCTAAAGGCAAATCCTTTACTCTTGTTGCATACTCTGACGCCGATTGGGCTGGATGTATAGATGATCGCAAGAGTACAAGCGGTGGTGCATTCTATCTCGGTGAAAGGTTGGTGGCATGGCACAGTAAGAAACAAGATTCAGTATCCCTTTCTACAGCGGAATCGGAATATATTGCAGCAGCAACTTGTTGTACACAAGTGTTATGGATGCGGCAAATGCTCTCTGATCTAGGAGTTCCGACAACGAATCCTACGCCGATCCTCTGTGACAATACAAGTGTAATTCACATCTCCAAGAATCCTATTCAACATTCTAGAACGAAGCATGTAGCAATTCGCTATCACTTTCTCAAGGAAAAGGTTGCAGATGGAGAGGTAAAGTTGGAATATGTCCCAACTACTGAGCAAGTTGCTGATATCTTCGCAAAACCTCTGCCAAAAGAAGTCTTCGAGTATCTCCGGAAAAAATTAGGAGTTACTCACTCTCCTAATCCTTAGGAGTTGTGCTTGAAAGGGGGAGCAAAGTATTCCTTGAATATCCTATTCGCTCCTTCGTTGGTCCCTTTGGACTTGTTGTCAAAGGGGGAGAAAGACTTAAGCTAGGAGAAAGCTATGCTTAGAAGAAGTTATGCTATGATAACTTTGGGGAGATTGGTATCAAGAGTGTTAGAGATATTGATTCTATTTTTTTTAAAGACAGGGGGAGACTATGGTTCTGAAGAAGCTTCATGAAGCTCAACTAGTTTAATGTGTTCTAAGTGTTGAAGTTCCAAAAGTGTTGCCAACAATTCCAAAGGGGGAGATTGTTGGAATTTGAGATGACTTGAGAAGCTTTATGAAGAATTGAAGTGATTAGTATCTCAAGCATTGTTTTGAGTTGGAATTATTGTCAACACATTGTCACAAGCATGATGTTAATAGGTTGGTGTTGATAGAGCTTAAAAGAAAAATCAGAGTTGAAACAGTTCAGGAATTCAGAATTCCTGAAGCAGAGTGGTCGGTCGACGGGGCACCCCATGCGGTCGACCGAGAAAGAGAAACCTGCAGAAAAAAGTTTCAGGTAGCTCCCAGTTATTTTCGTGACACAGTGTGTCGCAGGTTTACCGGGCACCCCAGGATGTCGACCGCGCAGTGTATGATGTCGACCGAGCAAGGCATGATGTCGACCGAGCACGGGAACCAGAGTTGCGCAGAAATTAGAAGTTGTGCACGAAAATTCAGGATTCTCATCTATTTCGTTTGGGACTCTTTCTAAACGAATTGTAGCCTATTTTGAACACTCTTAAGGGTTACCATAACCTATATAAAGGCATGTTTGGTTCGTTTTTAACAAGACACAAGAGAGATAGAAGAAAAGAGAAGAAAAGAGAGAGAGTTTTGGAGAGAAGAGAGTGCTGTTGCTATGTGCAATCTTGTTACAAGTTTCTACAGCAAGTGTGGACGAGGATGTGCTCTTGAAGATGGTGTTTCGTCCATAAGATAAGTGTCTCTCTGTTTATGCTTTAATTTTCAATTTGTAAGGGATTGAGAGAGAGAGATTGTAGAGGGGAAGGGCTGTAGAAAAAGGTTTCTACTCTTATTCTGTAGAATATCAAGTTGGTGCTTGGTGTCTGGGGTTTGGTGATCCTATCTGTTGGTGCAGATAAATTGTAAAGGGAGTCGGTGCTTCCTAGATAGTTGGTGCTATCTGAAACTAAAGGGAGTAGGTGCTTCCTAGATAGTTGGTGCTATCTGAAACTAAAGGGAGTAGGTGCTTCCTAGATAGTTGGTGCTATCTGAAACTAAGGGTTGGTGCTCTTTGTCGTTGGTGCGACTAAATAGATTCAGATCTGTTCCGGATTGGTGTTCGGACAGTCTTTGAACCGTGGACGTAGCCTTTCGGTGAACCACGTTAAATCTGGTGTCCTTGTGTGATTTGATTTGCTTTTGTTGTTAAATTGGACCTGTTTTTAAAGAATCACTGATTCACCCCCCCCCTCTCAGTGATCGCGATATCTAACATCTTATGTACTATTACTTTGAGATCCTAAGAGCAGGTTGTCCAACCGCTTTCGTCGCGGACCCCAGTATTTTTGTAAGTCTTTGTTGAACTGGCCTTCACATTGAATTTTAATAACACCTTGATTACACATTGTCCTTTATATGTTAAACATTCATTAATTTGGTGGCATTACTGTATGCAGAGTCGGTGGCAGGATGGATCTTATGCCAGTGTTGAAGCTATATTTGACAAGCATGGCCATAGAGTATGGGAAGCCCGGGAGGCACATACACTGGTGTTTGTGCTCCACTACAGGAACCATTTCACATTGGTGGTGGGCTACGTTGATGAAAGAAGGTGGGAGTTCTACAATAGTTTGCCCGGTGATCGTTTGACATAGAGTAAAGCTGAGCAGTTTGTAAGTATTGTTTATGATCCTAAAAAACATTCATTAGATGAGTTGTCGACATCACCTATGATAACAGTTGTCCCCCCATCCTGACATTGTTGCAGATCGAGTGGTTGAACGCTATGTATATGCATTTTGGCTGGACGGATCTATTTTTATGGCCTATACTGATCAATGAAGACATTCCTCATCAAGACAATGGTAATGACTGTGGAGTATTCACTGTTGCATTCGCGGAGCATTGTGTTCATCGCCGTCCCATCACATTTAAACAGTCCGACATCCCTTACTTTCATAGCATAATTGTCATTAAATTATTCAAGAGAAGTTGGTAGGTGAATGCTAATAGGCTGAATCTTCCTGACTTGTTGAACCTACCGGTTTGATCACCTTGTTATTAGTTGGTTAAGAGGAGTTTTGGGCAACATACTGAGAGGTTGACCGAGCATGAAGAAGACTTTTGGTTTTTTACCTCTCTTTGTGAAAACTCACGTAATTATCGAATGGCAAAGTTTTATACATTGAATGTATTGGTATTCATCTTTATTGCCTATGTATTGGTTTTTTATACATTTTTATTTGTGGAATTATTCAATTTGCTGAATGTATGCCATGTGATGATGATGTATTCATGTTTAGTTGTCCTCATGTAAGGTTTTTGAAATTCCATGAGAAACTAACCAATAGTGGATATTGACTTTATATCAGGAAAATAATAGTCGATATCGACTATTTAACTGAAACTTAAAAATTACAGTCATAGTCGATATCAACTATACTTTTAGCAATTTTATCAAGGCTCTAATAATCGATATCGTCTACCATTATAGTCGATAGCAACTATTTAACTGAAACGTGAAAAATACAGTCATAATCGATAGTGACTATCTTACTGAAACTTAGAAAATACATTCATAGTCGATATCGACTGCTTTTTGAGCACGAAGTCTAATAGTTGATATCGACTATTTAATTGAAACTCGAATAATACAGTCATAGTTGATAACTACTAATTTTTTGTCAAGGTTCTAATAGTTGATATCGACCACTGTTATAGTCGATAGCAACTATTTTACTGTAACTAAAAAATTGCAGTCATGGTCGATATCGACTGTAGTGACTGTCAATATTGACTGTAACGGCTATCTTCTTCTACAGTCATGTCTTGTACATAAGTCCGATGCTTTTGGTTAGCTAACAATGTAGGTACTAGTGGAAAAAATTGTTTACAAGATATATATAACACCACAATGCAAACAACCATTATATATATTATCATCAAAGCAAAAAGTTCACAAGATATAATATAACCCCCAAAATAACATCTTATATCCCCTCTCCCAAAAAATTGTTTGCACAGCAAGATGTACAAGGTCTGAACAACATTGTCTGCCGCTCCCTATATATGTTGTTCAGTAGATTGTACACCATCGAGACGGTTGCATTTTCAAGCATAGCCACACCTTTTCCAAAAAATGCTTCAGTAGACTATACATTATCCAGATGGTTGCATCTAGCAAGACATTCTCACTGCATATTAACACTAACCAACCAAGATTCCTTCCAAAAAATGCCATCCCAAAATATCAAGATATGAACAGCCGCCTCTTTAAGTTTGCACAGGAGGATTGTGATAACTTTGCCGGTTATGCCCCCTCTCCTTATAATTACCACAGGTGATTACCCTCCGTTGGCGGCCACGATCCTCGGTCCGAATCCTTTTCTTCTTTGGCCGCCCTGGTTGCTTAGTAGCCCATGGTGGTAAAACTCGTTCATTAGATGTGTGCTCCCATTGTTTATTATCATGGGTAGCATGCAACACTTCACTATATGTTGTACGATATACACTTGATAGGTACCAGTGTTCGCAGAATTCATATGGATCATAGTTTCTAACTCTCATTGAAGCCAATGCATGACCACAAGGGATCCCCCTGGATATCCCACTTTTGGCATGTGCAAGTCTTGCGTTCAAGATCGACGACGTCCACGTACTCAGCAGATTGTACCTGAAACTCAATCAAACCAGCAACACGAACATCTAGTCGGCGAGCTTCTTCCGTTTCTCTTTCCAAAACTGTCTCCGCATACAGTGTTAGACAACTTGTAACTGCTTGCGATTCAAGATGGCGCTTCTAGTAGAATTCTATTAGCTTGGCCCATATTTCCTCGACTTGTCTTGTAATAGGCAGGACTCTCGTAGCCTTTAAGATGGCATTTGTGCATTCTGCTGCGATACTAGTGAGCATTTCATACTGCCCTCCATCTACATATGCAGTAACCCATCGTTGGTTTCCAATTGCATCAATGTAAGTGAAAGCCTCTCGGTTGACTGCCCATATATCGGTCATATATGTATCATACTCAAAAGGCTTGTTCGCTTTGGCAGCACGCCGAAATTTCATAACAATCGCCACATCACTGAAAGCCACCCTAATATTATCGGCAATGTGACGGCAACAATAACAATGCTTTGCGGAGGGTATGGTGTTCAAGAGTGCTGAAATAAGACCTTTCTGGCGGTCCGACACAATAGTCAAATTGTTAGGCTCACCCAGTGCTATATGCAAGTTTGCAAGGAACCAGTCCCAATTATCGCGTCGTTCAGCTTCTGCAAAGGCAAAAGCAATGGGGAGGAGCTTATGATTGGCATCGTGTGTAACAGCAATGAGCAAAACACCGAGATACTTCCCTCAGAGATGTGTCTCATCTACAACAATCTTTGGTCTGCAAGTATTAATGAAAGACCTTAGACACACTCCGAATGCCCAAAAAAATCTTCTAAAACGGTCCTCGGATATGGTGTCTATATTTGTTACTGTCCCTGGATTGGCCCTCTATAATTCAATACAGTAACTAGGCAGCATTTGAAAGGACTCCTCGTAAGATCCTCGCACTGCACGCATGGCTATCTCCTTTGCTACATGTGCCTTCCTGTAGGTAATAGTTGTCCTAAATTCCATTTGGTAGTCGTTCATGATCTCTTTTGGTTTCAGATTGGCATTTTGTCGGACTCTGTCCATGATGAACTCCGCAATTAGCAATGCTGACGCTTGTTTATGTGCCATCCCCATCATTGGCTTTGAGCATCTATGGATTGGATTATACGTATGTACTTTGAATTATGGTCCTGATTCCACGATAGAGGCATGAATGCGCCAAGGGCAACTTTGATCTTTACAGCATGCTGTCACTTTATAACTGTTGGTCCTCAAGTGCTTCATCGTAAAGTTTCCATAAATTGCAAACTTAGCTAGAGTCTTCCGGAATGTGTCACATCAGGGAATTCATGGCCAATCCACATTTCCCGTGCTGAATTGTTTCCAACATCTATATTCAATTGTTCAGGTACCATGTTGTCGACAAAATTAACGCCTGAATGTGCACTTAAAGGACCTTCATTTTTGTATGGATTAGCCCCGACTACGTTGCTTCTGTCCGAGCCCACCACAATCACTGGAATGCTTCGGATGAAATTATTCTCATCAAAATGATTCTCATCATCATACCCCATCCTCTGTATTATCAACACATGCATTGTTGACTGGGTTAGCCTTGGCGACTCATCTTCTATTCGAGCCCATCACAGTCACTGGAATTTGTCCTCCTAAATTATTCTCATCAAAATGATTCTCATCACCATAGTCTACCCCATCCTCTATATTATCAACACATGCATTGTTATATGGATTACCCCTGGCAGCGTTCCCTATGTCCGCGCCCATCGCAGCCTTCCAAATTTTTCTGGTGAAATTATTCTCGTCAGAATGATTCTCATCACCATAGTCTGCCCCATCCTCTATATTATCAACATGCATTTCTTGACCAAAGTCATGCAGTGGACTTGTATTGTTTTGAACAGTTGAAAAATGCATGTCATTATCTTCTTCGAGATCAACTATAGGAAGCTCTGGAACGGCTGTCGTATCGTTCACTTCTTTTCCCTTGCAATTTAACATTAAACTGTTCCTTGATGCTTGTCATTCCTGTAAAACCTACGTAGCATAAACAATATAACAAAATCCAAGTAAGGGATTGGGATTAATACTTGATAAGTGTTTAATTTAGAAAACAACATGTTAACATACCTTGATTGTTCTCCTCCTGTACACTGTCCATTGTTTGAACTGTTAGAAACATATAAGTATATCCCATTTGTATCCCGACCCCATGCTTTCATCATTCTGTTTACATCATTATCATCTTCAATGCTAGCTAGTGAAAATGCATGTCCATTGTGATGAAGGTATTGTATGTTTAAACTTTTGGTCGATGAATCTCAATTAGATGCTTCATTTGCTTCAGCAACCAATAACCCATATTGGCTGATAAATAGCTCATCCTCTGCTTTCCTCCATTATAGACGGGATGCATCATATCAAATTCAAAGTTTCCATCGTAATGGAATATGATTAGGATGTCGCAGTCAGACATGCTGTTTAAATTCCCTAAAAAATTAGTAGATAATAGTAATAGAAACAGAAGGTAAATATGTATGCATAAACAATGCCCATGGTGAAAGGGCAAGTACATGTTTAAAGTAAATCCATTGTGATAATCCAAGGGTTGTACTTATTATGCATGTTAATCAATGCCATATGGAGACTATGTACATTTTAAACCCTACACCAAAAAAAGGAATATGCAAAAAAAAAATAAGATAGTGTAACTGTAGGAGCATATCTACCTTTTATAACAATTTCAAGGGACAAGGTCCACGTACCAAAATAAAATTTATAGATCTTGTAAAATAAAATAGTGGAAAAAAGAATTAAAATGGGGCATGAATGTTGTGTTTTAGTTTAGGCTAAATAATACAATGAAGAAGAGAAGTGATGTCTATATTGTCAAATGCAAGCACATTTAAAACCCTAAACCCAAAAAATGTAAGCAAAAATTAAAGATGGTAGTGTCACTTTCGGAGAAGATATCCACCGTTCAAAACTCTGGATATCCTTAGGTGCCATTTTCTGGAATAGTCAAAAAATGCACATTTAAAAACCCTAAACCCAAAAACGTATATGAAAATTAAAATACAGGTAGTGGTTTTTTAGGAGCAAATATCCACTGTTCGTAACTCTTCAAGCACTTGGATGCCATCTTCTAGGACAGATCAAGGTCGTTGATTAGTTGTCTAGGGCTGGTAAAATATAAAAGGAAGAATATGAATCAACAAGTTGGGTGAATGCCAAGTTTTGGGGAAACTATCAAACTAATAATAAAGATTCATGTGTCTACCTACCTCTTAAAGAAGTGCAACCACCACCATTAATGGAGTGAATAAAGAGCTGCAGTGGATTTTCGTCGCCAGGCAGTGATGTAGGGACCAGACGAAACGAATATGTAAAGGGGAAAAGAAAATGCTTCGATTCTGGGTATTAAGTGTAGTTACGAGGGATAGTTGATATCGACTATAGCGCTAGAAGACAAAAAAAAGGGAAACATGGATTCAGGGCCCAATTAGTCTGATGTTTTTTATTGGGGGCCAAATGCAATAATAGGCTATATAGGAGGGTTTTTGCCGTTAAATTCCCTATATAATATATGTAGATGAGGCAAGATTCCTCACGTCAGGAGGCACAATCCGACCAGGCAACCACTTAAGCAAGTTCAACTTTGTTCAAATTGTTGTGTTTGACCAAAAATACATGTGCCACATATGGAAGATAGATAGATAAGTCTGCTGAAGAATCAAGATGGAAAAGATCCTTTTAGATGAGATAGTTAATGAGAACGTTAAATATTTTTTTAAATAAATAAAGAAAAAACTCAGCCATTGGCTATGGTATTTTTTTTAAACAAGTGAGAACAACCACTTATTTTTATCCACGGGTCGTGGCCGTGGTATTTTTTTAAATTTTCCACGGCTTCGAACTGTGGCTTTTGAAATACCACACCATTCCTTGCCATAACAATTGCCATGGTCATATATGTTTTAAAAAAGAAAAAACCACAAATAATTGTTTGCATGCACATGTTCATAATTAATAACAAAAGAATTTAGAAAATTAAACTAATAAATTATCTTTGGAAACTCTAATGTTTCTGTCAGGATCATCCTCATCATCCTCTTCAACATACTCCGGATCCATATTGTTACCTAAAAATGGCCCATAAAACATTATGAGTTATAAGCAGACTCGCAAGTAAAGAAGACCATTCATAAAAAGTGTGTGGGGGTGTTTCCTAAGAAGCTGAGATTACATTAGCTCCGGTAATAGTACCAGCTAACATATCTCAAGGTCGGCCACGGGCACCTCGGCTACGGTGCTAAGGGCGCCAATCGACCTTGGTCGATCACGACCTCGGCATTGTGCCTCGACCTCGGTCATGCATCTCGGCAACAGTGCTTGCATGTTAACTGAGACTGGCTCTGATGGCTGAACTCGGCTACATCATAGGACAGATAACAAGACAAATAGCTGTCTACCCTGTTCAGTTAGGGTTTCCAACAAAACGCAATGAATGCATAATAGTCTTAGGATTTTCAACAGGATTTCTGATATTTAGCAACTGATGCGAATGTCCTAATCAAACTATACTAATGATGTAATTAACGAATCTAGGAGAAAATGATGCAAAAGGTAGAGATCTAAACCCCAAACCCTATCTTGGAAGGGTAGGCGCCCAGAGGGTGGCCTCTTGCCAGTTCGGAGAGGGTAGGTGCCTAGTGGGTGGCGCCCAGCTTTCTGAGATAGGGTAGGCGCCCAGGGGTGGCTTCCAGCCTTTCTGTTGAGGGTCTTTTGCAATCTCCTCGATCAAAATGATGATGATGATGCTATAAATGCGAGATCTAACCTAGTTAATCAATTACAACTATGAAATCAATACAGATCCACTCTATTAGAATGAACTTAAACAGGTTACTAATATGATAATGCACTAATACCAATCAAAAACTAAAATAGATCTATGATGCTTAAATGATCCGAAACATGTTTCTAAGCAATGATGATAGAAAAAAATGCAATGAAATGAAAGAGATCTAAGAATACCAGTTTATGGTGGTTTCTCAAGTTTCTAGAATGAAACTTTCACAAAGAAACATAGCTCTAGTTGAAGATACGGAAGTCTCCTCTTCTATTTCCTCTTCTTCTTCTCTAGATCTGAAGCTCTCTTCTCTAATGGTAGCTACCTTTCTCCTCTTGCCTATTCTCTATACTTTTCTCTCTTTTTAGGGTAGTTCCCTTGTAAATGAGGTTAAGAGATCTTTAAATAGAGGTTTGGGACGAGTTTAGAGGGGTAGGGCTTCACTAGTTCGTGTTTTTAGAAGGTCCCATGCATCCCAAGGCGGCCTAAGTGTTTTGGGATAAATTAGGGTTTGGAAAATAGGCTAGGCGCTCATGGGGTGGTGCCCAGGTGACTGCATAGGGTGGGCGCCATAGGGCTGGTGCCTATGTGGACTGGTTCATGGTAGGCGCCAACGAGGTGGAGTCTACGTGGTTCGGATCATTCTCAGAGTTTAGTCCGATTTGGAGTAGGGATAGAACGGATAGATCTTCAGCTGGGGGACCTATACTAGCATTTAATTGACTGGGCGCCACAAGGGTGGTGCCCAGGTGGACTGGACATGGTAGGCGCCCACCACAGGGTGCCTATGTGGACTGGGGAGTGTGGATGCCACAAGGGCGGTGCCTAGATGGAATGAAGTGTGGGTCTTTGTTTGGAGTGGTCACAGGCTGCCCTAAGTTAAATTTGTGGAATAGGAGGGTGGGCTCCACGCATGTGGTGCCAAGGTGGACTGAAGAGTGTGGGCGCCCACCATGCCTGTCTATATGGAATGAAGTGTGTGGGCGTCACTTAGGTGGTGCCTAGACGGAGTCGATTCATTTTTGGAATTTGGTCCCTACGTTGAGTGGTTCCGGTCCGTTTTAGGCCGAGCTAGTAATTTTGGAGGGTGGGTAGGTGGTCACGGCTAGTGTGGGAGCCCAGCCTGGGGCGTCTAGATGCAGTGGACAGTGTGGGCGCCGCTTGGGTGGTGCCTAGATGGATTTCCATCACTCTTTCTAAGGCAAACTTCGAAAACTCATAACTTTTGATCCGCTTATCGGATTTGGACGTTCTACATACTATCGGAAAGCTATCGAAGTGAAGAATCCAAGGGTTCAACTGTTCTAATGATTAGAGCCTAAGAAAAGAGGGGGACCTTTGGATCAATGGATCTAGCTTCCTAACTTAGGGTAATCGGGTGGTATTTTTGCAAGCTAGATGTAATCTTCGTAACGATTGGCCTAAGAATGTCTTAAGTGGTCTGGAATATGTAGAGTTAGTGTAGTGGTCCGCTCCTTGTGTGGAAGGTGAGCTGGACTTGAGTTCTTAATGCAATTCGACTTTCTTCTCACGAATTTCTAGAAGTCGTTGAACTAAGTCTAAAACTATCAACAAGCATCTTCATCGTCATTAATTAATCTAAATTATGCCATCAATCATTCAATTATGGGTGAAATGGGGGCACCACTATATATGACAGGTGTTTAAGGCTATCATAGGGGCCAAATGAGGTGTCTACAGTATGCCCCTCTTTGGAGAACAGCACGTAGAGAGTTGTGCTCCAAAGAAAGTAGACACACCACTCATGACTCACGGGAGCTTTCGAGCTCGCGGGAGTAGCCACCTACGGATATATGCAATTGCAAATTTTTTCTAAAGATGAGGTTCACTTTTCTAGGATCGATTCTGATTCAGGGGAAAAGGGAAAAAAAGAAGAATTTACGTGCCTACTGATTTGATTGGAAACCCGATATCTGTGCCTCGGTGCCCGTCGTATTGCCACGTGGCGGGTTGGGAACTGTGCCGCAGTTGCTGAATTTAAAATGATGATGGGAACTGTGCCTACTGGTCTGAATCAGAAGTTGATCTTTTGATTAGCTAAGTCACTATCAGAATTTCATCTGTTTTTCCAATAGAGTTGATTTCAAATGGTCATATATAACATCTTTTGACTTTCATCCACAATTGAGTGTTCAAGACATGATTGAAACTAACTAGCAATAATGGGGATCTTAATGGCAATCATAAACATAGTTCAATCGATAATGTGAGTGCATGTGAGAATGAGATGCTTTTTTGAAGAGATGTTTGATTTTGAAACTCGGGTATGCATCGAAAAAGCTAAATCAATGGAAGACGGTCACCAGAATAACCGTCATTCTCTAGGGATCTTGGTCTTCACCCAAGCTTAGATGAGAACCTAGGACAGGTTCGATCGTCTTTTCGTGCTTATCATGGAGAGTTTTGAATTACACGGTTTCCGTCCTCCAACATCAAGATTTGAGTCGGCAAACACACAATTCGTGAGAACACAGTATTATGGTTGCAGTATCGATTATAAGCGCTTAAGGGAGGCCTACGGCGACTTAATTTCCAAAGGTGAGGTAAAATCATGAAAATCATAGTTAGGGGTACTTACCTCAAGAGCTTTCCATAAATCCAATGTTGGGGGATCATTGCCGCTTTCTTTCATTGTTTGCTGAAGTTTGTGAACTTGTCTCCACCAGTGTGTTTGTAGGTCCTTCTCCTTTAGTGTTCTCGCTTTAGCTTCCGGATCCTGCATTGAACAAACACTAAAAGATTCTGCATTTTCCTTCGTTAGTATTTAGTTTTATAATTTGTAGAGGTAACAATTCAAATCTCGCTGATGGAGATGACATGGGATGCAATGCACAATGTTAAATGTATGCGTGATGGGACTAGTGTGCACATGAGGTGACATGGTCCCTTGTGATGGGCCAGTGCTCAGTTTCACAATGTGTCATTCTTTTGTGTGTGTGGCTCTTTAGATTTTCTTTTTTTTAATTTTATTTATTTATTTATTTTTATATTATTGTTATTATTATGATTATTTATCATCAATCATAATCAATTCTTGTTCGGGTTCAACTTTTCAGAATTCTAGGATAATTTGGTTTAAAGAGGCATTTGGTTCTCTAAGGTGATGGATAGGCGCCACATGGGTGATGCCCAGGCAGAATTACATGAATAGAGTCTGCCTTGAAGTAGAATTTTGATTCAAGAAGACAAGTCACCTGAACATCCAAGGAGTGGCATCCAATATGTAGTTCTAGTTCATTTTAGAATGGAGTTTTGACTTCAACGAAACAGGTTGCATTTAGAGTTGGTCTTGAAGTAGAATTTCGAATTCAGGGAAATGGGTTACTTGAGCACCCAAGGAGCGGGGCCTAGGTTGAATTGTGAGTTGGTCTTGAAGTTGAATTTCCAAATCAAGGAGACAAGTGACCTGGGCCCCTAAGGAGTAGTGCCTAGGTGGAATTTTGAGTTGGTCTTGAAGTTGAGTTCGTGCTCAACCCATGGCAGTGAGACTTCTTGTCGGAGTGAAAGCTTGAATTTTAGAGGTGACTTGGGCGCCTGGGGTGTGGTGCCTAGGTGGAGTTTTATCTCCAAGACTTAGAGTCCATTGCAGACTAGAGTTGACCTGGGCGCCCAAGGAGTGGTGCCTAGGTGGAATTTTGACTCTCTCTAATTCCTTATGGGATTCGAACTCTAATCTACATAAGAGAATCAAGGCTACGAATTCCTACAATTCCTGCTCTTCTAGATTTCAAATCTCAGAATTCTCAAGCCATTGTTGGATACCGCGATCACTGAGAGGGGGGGGGTGAATCAGTGATTTCTAAAAACAGGTCCAATTCAACAACAAAACAAGTCAAATCGCACAATGACACCAGATTTAACGTGGTTCACCGAAAGGCTACGTCCACGGTTCAAAGACTGTCCGAACACCAATCCGGGACAGATCTGAATCTTATTTAGTCGCACCAACGACAAAGAGCACCAACCCTTAGTTTCAGATAGCACCAACTATCTAGGAAGCACCTACTCCCTTGAGTTTCAGATAGCACCAACTATCTAGGAAGCACCGACTCCCTTTACAATTTATCTGCACCCACAGATAGGATCACCAAACCCCAGACACCAAGCACCAACTTGATGTTTTACAGAACAAGAAGATTAAACTCTGTCTACAGCCCTTCCCCTCTACAATTCTCTCTCTCTCAATCCCTTACAAATTGAAATCTAAAGCATAAAAGAGAGACACTTAACTCATGGACGAATCACCATCTTCTAGAGCATAATCTCGTCCACAATTGCTGTAGAAAACGTCACCACATCAGCACAACAGCAACACAGCAGCAGCTTCTGCTTTCTCTCAAGAACTCTCTAAAACTCTTCTCTATTCTTCTCTTTCTGGTGTCTCTTCTTGGTGTTTCTTTAGAACGACCCATACATGCCTTTATATAGGTTTTAGTAACCCCTAATTGTGTTTAAAACGGGCTACAATTCGTTTAGAAAGAGTCCCAAACAAATTAGATAAGTATGCTGAATTTTCGTGCTCAACTTCTAATTCTGCGCAACTCTGGTTCCCGTGCTCGGTCGACATCATGGCTTGCTCGGTCGACCGAAGACACTGACTGGAAAACAGACAATTTCGAGCTCGGTCGACATCCTGGAGTCCCGGTCGACCGAAGACACACTGTGTCACGAAAATAACTGAGAGGTGCCTTTTTCTGTTTTCTGCAGGTTTCTTCTTGCTCGGTCGACCGCATGAAGAGCCCGGTCGACCGCGTGCTCTGCTTCAGGAATTCTTAATTCCTGGCTGTTTCAATTCTGTTTCTCCTTTTCAAGCTCTATCAACACCAGCTTATTATCATCATGTTTGTGACAATGTGTTGACAATAATTCCAACTCAAATCAATACTTGAGATACTGATTCTTCAAATTCTTCAAAAGACTTTCAAGTTATCTCAAATTCCAACAATCTCCCCCTTTGGAATTGTTGGCAACACTATTGGAACTTCAACACTTTCAACTCAACAATCTCCCCCTAGCTTTCATAGCATAACATCTCTCCTTGCTATCATAGCATAACATCTCTCCTTGCTATCGTAGCATAACATCTCTCCCCCTTTGACAACAAATCCAAAGGGACCAAACCGAGGAGCGAATAGGATATTCAATGAATGCATTGCTCCCCCTTTCAAGCACAACTCCTACGGTTTAGGAGAGTGAGTAACTCCTAACTTTTTCCGGAGATACTCGAAGACTTCCTTTGGCAGAGGTTTCGTGAAAATCATCTCAAATTCTTTCGTCATTTCTTCAGCAAAATTCCTGCACATTTCCTCATGCATAGCTTTCAACCAACTTTTATCGAGACTGGCTTCAGCCATAGTCTTGGGTTCAATGGTGGACACAAGTGAGTAATTGCTAACTACACTTTGTCTAGTTTGAACGCCTGCCTTAGGATCTCCAATGATTTGATCCTTAGGGTGTTGCTCTACCCAAGTGTTGTGCTTCTTAGGTGAAGTATCTTCTGAGTCATCCTTTGATTTCTCAGAATCATTAGATTCAGCCATCTCATCATCAATCTCACTCGAGTCCTCATAAACGGGACTGTCATAATGAGTTCCATTCTTGGATTCATGGTTTTCATCAGTTCTCACATCAGCACTTTCTATGATTTTTCTGGTTCTTTTGTTAAGACACCTATATGCCTTGCTAGTAGAGGAGTAACCCAGAAATATACCTTCGTCAGCTCTTTCTTCAAATTTGCCCGGATTTGTTAGAGTTTTATTTTGTTGCAATTTGATAGGGTGCATTTCATTTTCATAAGCTTGATCTCTCATTCATTCATGATTTTTATCTTAAGATTTTCATGCTTGATTTTCATTCATAATCTTTGATTTTATTCATGTCATGCATGTTTTTCATAATATTTATGAATCTTAAGTTCATGAAGTTTTCTAGTCCCATGTGGGTGTTTTTGGTGTCATTTCCAAAATTCAAGCTTTCCATGTTTTTCTCTTTAAAATCAGTTTTTATTTGGAGATTTCAAGTCATTTATATTTCATTTTTAATAGTCTTTTTCTGACTTGATTCCAAGCTTGAATTGTGCCCCAAAGTTCATTAAAGACCAGCCCTCACTCTCCTTCAAAGTTCTGAAAAAATCAGACATCTGGGCTGCCAGCAGGTTGGCCGGCTGTGTACCCGGTCGACCGGCCAAGGCACCCGGTCGACCGGGCACACAGTGCAGGCCGACCCAGGGAAAATGGCCGTTAAGGCTCCAACGGATATATTTCTGACCGTTGAGCACCCGGTCGACCGGGCCCTGTTCCAGGTCGACCGGGGCACTAGCCGTTGGACACTTTTTGGCTATAAAAAGTGGATTTTTGTTGGGGATTGGGTGCTGAACTTTAAGGAACTCTTGAGGCCAAGGAAGAACTACACTTTAAGGAGATTATTGAAGGACTAATGGGGCTAATCCATGGACTCAATCTTTGATTCAAATCTCAAATGGGTGTGCTCTCTTTTCTCATTTAATCTCATGCTTTGTATTAATCTTTGATTTCTTTTAAAAAGCATGCTCAAGTTTCTTAATGTTGTGTTCATGCATTGTTAAATCTTTGAACTTGTTTAGTCATGAGGATACAACATATGTTTAGCTATTCACATGAGTTTTGTTTTCAAGTTTCTACACTAACTTGCTAGAGTTAAGTTGTAATTTTTCAAATCAAGGTTCTTCATCTTGAAAACTCATGTGTTTTTCATTCTACTCTTTCATTTAAATATGATCAACATCTTTGCATCATTTAGTGTTTCATCCTTCTAAAAAGAGTTAGAGTGTTTTCTAGCATATGCATGAATCTTACACTTTCTCATTCATATGCATATGTCTAGAGTTTGGCATTTCATTTTCAAATTAGCCTATTTAGAGGCATCTCATTGCACTTAATAGTTCTCTTATCCATGCATCATTAGGCATATTAATTAAGAGAAAATCACTCGTTGTAAAGGTTGGTGCTTAGCCTTTAAAAGCATTTGTTGAGTTGTAATGGTTCATGCTTAGCCTTGAAAAGCATGGTGATGTGTTTGTAAGGTTCAAGGTGATCCTAAACCTTAACTCGTTTTAGTGAAAATCCGGTAGGGTTACCGGGAGTGGATGTAGGCACGGTTGCCGAACCACTATAAAACACTTGTGTTATGGTGAATGCTCTTTTGTGCTTACTTTATGTGATTGATGTTGTTATTGTTGAATGTTCCTAGTTGCTTTGTCCTTGTGTATGATTAACTTAGGAATCTATCTTTTTCACAAGATTATTAATATTCATCAAAGCATAAGCAACTTAAAAGCCAAAAAATTGAAAGTTGGTCAAGGACTTTGAGCTCACCCTATTCACCCCCCCCCCCTCTAGGATTCGATCTTGGACTTTCAATTGGTATCAGAGCCTGGGTGCTCTTGATTAGGTCTAACAACCTAGAGTTAGAATCCTTAGAGTGAGTTTTTATTTTGTGGTCATCATGCAATCTCATTTAGGTGAAGGAAATGCCACCAATAGACCACCCTTGTTCAATGGAACACACTATCGTTATTGGAAAATTCGAATGCAAGTGTTTCTTGAATCCCAAAGCCTTGATGTTTGGAACATCATTGAAGAAGGCTATGATCTCCCCACTATAATAGAAAAAGACTCTGAAGGTTTAGTCACCTCTATAAAATTGAAACCTAAGAGTGCTTGGACTCAAGGTGAGAAGGACAAAGCAAATTTGAATGCTAAAGCTAAAAACTCTCTTTATTGTGCCTTGTCTCAAGAAGAATTCAATAGAGTGGTAAATTGCAATACTGCTAAAGAAGTATGGGAAACTCTAGAGACCACTCATGAAGGTACAGATCAAGTCAAGATAGCCAAAATCCAAATGTTAACTTCTAAACTTGAAGATATTAAAATGCTTGAGGAAGAAACATTTGATGAATTCTACACTAAGGTTATGGAAATTGTCAACTCCCTTATAGGTCTTGGAGAGAAGATGTCTGAATCTAAAACTGTTAGAAAAATTTTAAGATCCCTTCCTAAAAGATTCAAACCCAAGATTGTTGCCATAACTGAAAGTAAGAATGTTGACACTATCAAAATTGAAGAACTTAGAGGAAATCTTCTCACCTATGAACTAGATTTTGAAGTCCCTAGCAAGAAGAAAGGTGTAGCTCTTAGCTCTCAACATAAAAATAATGATAATGAGAGTGAGAGTGAGGATGATGAAAACACTATCTTGCTCTCTAAAAAGTTTAAAAATCTCCTTAAGAACAAAAAGAACTTCAAAAATTCTGAGGAAGCAAGAAATGAAAAATCTCAAAGGAACTCCAGGGGATCCTTTATTAAGAAGGATGTGCAATGCTACAATTGTAAAGGATTTGGTCACATTGCTCAAAACTGTTCCTCCCCTAGAGAGTTTGAAAAGAAAGACAAGAAAGGAAAGAAAGTTTTAAATATAACTTGGGATGATGATGAAGATGAATGTAGTGAAAATGATGATTTCCAAAATGATGAAGATGATAACTCCACTTCTTGGCTTCTATTTACACCTATTGAGGAAAATGAAGATCATAATGCATTAATAGAAGATACCATAGGGAAAGATGAAGCAAATGATGAAAATGATGAAAATGATATACATCAAGCCTATGAAGAGCTATATGATCTATGTGAAGCCATAACCAAGAAGAACAAAAGCTTAAAAGTTGAGTCTAAAAAGCTTGTGAAGGATGTAAATGCCTTAAAAGATCAATTAATCTTGAAAGACAATGAGATAAAAGATGTTCAATCTAAGTTGATTAGTTCTCATAACAATCTAGCTGAAGCTGAAAAAGAAATTCATAAATTACAATGTTTGCTAGAATCTAGTCAACAAGAATCAGAATCTCTTAAAATGAAACTTGAAAAGGGAAAACATGTTGTTGATAAATTTACTTTAGGAAATGACAAATTTTACCAAATGTTAGGTATGAACAAAATCTTTGGTAACAAGAATGGTATAGGTTTTGAATGCTCCTCTAGTAGCAAGAAGAATAGTTTACAACCTATTACTAGAACTCATCTCAAACCTATAGACAAAAACTTTTTTACCTCTAGATGGACTTGTCATTTCTGTAATCGTATAGGTCATCTAATCCCCAATTGTCCTTTCAAGATTAGGTTGTCTCAAAACCATCCCTCTAGAGCTCTTTTCAAGTTTGTTCCAAAATCCACTAAAACTCCATTCATTAAGACTACTTGGATTGAAAAAGGAAAAAGTTTCAAGAACTTCTTAGTCCATACTGCTTTAAAGGTTAAGGAAAATTCTAGATGGTTTTTGGATAGTGGATGCTCCAAACATATGACTGGAGACCGTTCTAGATTCATCTCTCTTGAGGACTATGATGGAGGAAATGTGTCATTTGGAGATAACAGGAAGGCTCAAATTATTGGAAAGGTTGTGTTGGAGGAGATCAAATGCCTACCTTAAAAGATGTCTTCCTTGTGGATGGATTAAAGCATAATCTTTTGAGTATTAGTCAGTTATGTGACAAAGGAAACAAAGTTATATTTGATAGCAAATCTTGCAAAGTTCTGAATGAGAAATCCCAGAAAGTTTTACTCACTGGATTAAGAACTAAGGATAACATCTACACTATAGAAGAATGCTGTGAAAACGAATCCATGAGCTTAATGACAAAGGATCAAGAAAACCAGTTGTGGCATCAAAGATTGGGTCATATAAATTACAAATTGATGAAGATCTTATCCAAAAAGGAAATTGTTAGAGGAATACCCAAATTAGATGATTTTAAATCTGAATTGTGCAAAGCTTGTCAAATGGGTAAGCAAATCAAGAAAAGCTTTAAAGGTCTGAAAGATATATCCTCTTCTCGTCCCCTTGAGCTCATACATATGGATCTTATTGGCCCAGCACCTGTTCAGAGTATTGGTGGGAAGAAGTATATCCTGGTTATGGTTGATGACTATTCCAGATTTGGATGGGTAGCCTTTCTTCATGCTAAATCTGATGCAGTAGATCACATTATAAGGATTTGCAAGAAAATTCAAGTTGAGAAGGAGTGCAAGATTAAGAAGATAAGAAGTGATCATGGAGGAGAATTTGAAAATGAAAGATTTGCAGATTTTTGTGAAAACTATGGAATTAATCATCAATTCTCTGCTCCTAAAACCCCTCAACAAAATGGAGTAGCTGAAAGAAGAAATAGAGTTATCCAAGAAATGGCTAGAACTTTGCTTAATGAGAAAAATCTTCCTCGCAACCTATGGGCTGAAGCTATTAACACTGCTTGCTATCTTATTAATCGTGTTTATTTGACAAAGAACACTAACAAAACTCCTTATGAGCTTTATTTTGGAAGAAAACCAAATCTGGGGTATTTAAAAGTGTTTGGGAGTAAATGCTATATTTTGAGAGATAGAGAGCAGTTGGAAAAGTTCGATTCCAAATCTGATGAAGGAATCTTCTTAGGATACTCTGATAAAAGCAAGGCATATAGAGTATTCAACCTCAGATCCATGACTGTTATGGAGTCAGCTCATGTTGTGATAGATGAGACGAATCAAATTAAGAAAGCTATTCATGATGATGAAGAAGAGACATCAGTTGAGCAGACTACTCCATCTGAAATTGAAGATAAAATCCCCTCTGCTTCTAGTATGCCCACAAAGTTATTAAAAGATCACAACTTGGATAATATCATTGGAAACATCAAAAGTGGGGTCATGACAAGAAGACAGGTTCATAATCTATGTGCTCACTACTCTTTTGTTTCACAAATTGAGCCCAAGAACTTCTCTGAAGCAGAAACCAAGTCTGAATGGATAGATGCCATGCAAGAAGAATTAAATCAGTTTAGAAAGAATGAAGTGTGGGATCTTGTACCTCTTCCTGAAGGCAAAAGTAAAATTGGCACTAAATGGATTTTCAAGAACAAGCTGGATGAATCAGGAAATGTGATAAGAAACAAAGCCAGACTTGTGGCCAAAGGATATGCTCAAGTTGAAGGAGTTGATTTTGAGGAAACCTTTGCTCCTGTAGCTCGTTTGGAGTCCATTCGAATTTTACTGGCATATGCAAGTAGCATGAGAATTAAACTGTTTCAAATGGATGTGAAGAGTGCCTTTCTAAATGGTGAAATAGAGGAAGATGTTTATGTTACACAACCTGAAGGTTTTGAAGATCCTCATCACCCAGACTATGTGTTTAAATTAAAGAAAGCTCTCTATGGTCTTAAACAAGCTCCTAGAGCCTGGTATGAGAAGCTCACAAGTCATCTTCTTGAAAATGATTTTATGTGTGGAAATGTGGACAAAACCCTCTTCATTAAAAAGGTTGATAAAGATATTCTCCTTGCTCAGATATATGTTGATGATATAGTGTTTGGATCCACCTCTGATCAACTAGCTCAAGGATTTTCTGAATTGATGAGTTCCACTTTTGAAATGAGTCTGGTAGGGGCCTCTACAGTTCTTTCTAGGATTACAAGTTAGTCAGACTGATCATGGTATCTTTCTTAGTCAATCCAAGTTTGCTCTAGAAATAGTGAAAAAGTTTGGCTTAGGAGAATCTAAGACTAGCTGCAATCCCATGGGATCTTCCACTAAACTGTCTAGTGACCTTCAAGGTAAGAAAGTAGACCAGAAACTGTATAGAAGCATGATAGGAAGCCTTCTTTACCTTACAGCTAGCAGACCAGACCTATCTTTTAGTGTTGGAATATGTGCTAGGTATCAATCTGATCCCCGAGAGTCTCACTATAAGGCTGTTAAACGTATCATAAAATACATTCATGGGACTTCTCATTATGGTATCTGGTATCCCCGTGACTCACTCTTCAATTAATGGGATATAGTGATGCAGATTGGGCAGGCTCTATAGATGATAGAAAAAGCACCAGTGGATGTTGCTACTTCATAGGAAATTGCTTAGTAGCTTGGCATAGCAAAAAGCAAAATTCAGTGTCTCTGTCAACTGCAGAGGCTGAATACATAGCTGCTGGTAGCTGTTGTGCTCAATTGTTGTGGATGAAACAAACTTTATTAGACTATAATGTTCCACAACAATGCATGCCCATCATGTGTGATAATTCCAGTGCCATCAGTATCTCTAAGAATCCTGTTCAGCATTCTCGCACTAAGCACATTGACATTCGTTATCATTTTTTTGCGTGACCATGCTGATCAAGGCAATATTGAACTAATTTTTGTACCTACAGATACTCAGTTGGCTGACTTATTTACTAAACCCCTTGGAAATGATCGATTCATTACATTGAGACATCAGTTGGGCATTGGCCCTTGCCCTGAATTCTAATTTGTTGTTGGCTTATCACCTGTTATTTCATTTTCTTTTAATCCTATAAACAGGTGCTACTAACAAGGTTTTGTGTTTTCTAGTTCTTGGGCAGGATCCTTTGCAATTGGATGTCAAAGGGGGAGAGATGTTTCAAGTGTTGGCACCAACTAAGGGGGAGAAGATTCTAGGGTTATCTAGTTTAGGGGGAGTTTTTGTATGTAATTTTGTAATGTTGTGTCATTGCTCTCACAAGGAAAATCCAAAGCTCCAAAATATCCAAATGCTCCCATTCATCCAAAGCTCCTTAATATCCAAAGAAGATGGTGAAGTTGGTGTTCAAGTTTCTAAGGAGATTGAGAGAGAGTTCAAGCTTCAAGAGTTGCCATCAAATTGCAAAGGGGGAGATTGTTAGAGTTTTATTTTGTTGCAATTTGATAGGGTGCATTTCATTTTCATAAGCTTGATCTCTCATTCATTCATGATTTTTATCTTAAGATTTTCATGCTTGATTTTCATTCATAATCTTTGATTTTATTCATGTCATGCATGTTTTTCATAATATTTATGAATCTTAAGTTCATGAAGTTTTCTAGTCCCATGTGGGTGTTTTTGGTGTCATTTCCAAAATTCAAGCTTTCCATGTTTTTCTCTTTAAAATCAGTTTTTATTTGGAGATTTCAAGTCATTTATATTTCATTTTTAATAGTCTTTTTCTGACTTGATTCCAAGCTTGAATTGTGCCCCAAAGTTCATTAAAGACCAGCCCTCACTCTCCTTCAAAGTTCTGAAAAAATCAGACATCTGGGCTGCCAGCAGGTTGGCCGGCTGTGTACCCGGTCGACCGGCCAAGGCACCCGGTCGACCGGGCACACAGTGCAGGCCGACCCAGGGAAAATGGCCGTTAAGGCTCCAACGGATATATTTCTGACCGTTGAGCACCCGGTCGACCGGGCCCTGTTCCAGGTCGACCGGGCACTAGCCGTTGGACACTTTTTGGCTATAAAAGTGGATTTTTGTTGGGGATTGGGTGCTGAACTTTAAGGAACTCTTGAGGCCAAGGAAGAACTACACTTTAAGGAGATTATTGAAGGACTAATGGGGCTAATCCATGGACTCAATCTTTGATTCAAATCTCAAATGGGTGTGCTCTCTTTTCTCATTTAATCTCATGCTTTGTATTAATCTTTGATTTCTTTTAAAAGCATGCTCAAGTTTCTTAATGTTGTGTTCATGCATTGTTAAATCTTTGAACTTGTTTAGTCATGAGGATACAACATATGTTTAGCTATTCACATGAGTTTTGTTTTCAAGTTTCTACACTAACTTGCTAGAGTTAAGTTGTAATTTTTCAAATCAAGGTTCTTCATCTTGAAAACTCATGTGTTTTTCATTCTACTCTTTCATTTAAATATGATCAACATCTTTGCATCATTTAGTGTTTCATCCTTCTAAAAAGAGTTAGAGTGTTTTCTAGCATATGCATGAATCTTACACTTTCTCATTCATATGCATATGTCTAGAGTTTGGCATTTCATTTTCAAATTAGCCTATTTAGAGGCATCTCATTGCACTTAATAGTTCTCTTATCCATGCATCATTAGGCATATTAATTAAGAGAAAATCACTCGTTGTAAAGGTTGGTGCTTAGCCTTTAAAAGCATTTGTTGAGTTGTAATGGTTCATGCTTAGCCTTGAAAAGCATGGTGATGTGTTTGTAAGGTTCAAGGTGATCCTAAACCTTAACTCGTTTTAGTGAAAATCCGGTAGGGTTACCGGGAGTGGATGTAGGCACGGTTGCCGAACCACTATAAAACACTTGTGTTATGGTGAATGCTCTTTTGTGCTTACTTTATGTGATTGATGTTGTTATTGTTGAATGTTCCTAGTTGCTTTGTCCTTGTGTATGATTAACTTAGGAATCTATCTTTTTCACAAGATTATTAATATTCATCAAAGCATAAGCAACTTAAAAGCCAAAAAATTGAAAGTTGGTCAAGGACTTTGAGCTCACCCTATTCACCCCCCCCCCCTCTAGGATTCGATCTTGGACTTTCAGGATTTTGTTCGAGCCGCTTGATGTAACACTTGCTGCCGAAGACTCTGAAGTGCTTGATTGTTGCTTTTCTTCCAAACCATAGCTCATAGGGAGTTTTGTTTTCATGTGGCCTGATCATGCATCGATTTTGAATGTATACAGCCGTATGAATTGCCTCTTTCCAATACTTGTCAGCCATCTTGCTTTCACTTAGCATCGTACGAGCCATCTCTTGTACGGTGCGATTCTTCCGTTCCACAACTCCATTTTGCTGTGGAGTTCTAGGGGCTGAGTACTGTCTTTGAATGCCATGATGTTCACAATATTTAGTGAACTCTTCAGATGTGAACTCGCCTCCACGATCAGACCTTAAAATCTTGATACGTTTTTCCAATTGATTTTCAAACCTGTGCTTTAAACACTTTAAAACGATCAAGTGCTTGATGCTTATGCTTAAGAAACAATACCCATGTCATACGAGTATAATCATCAATGCATAACATGAAATACTTATCTCCATTGGTGCTTTGAGTTCGCATCGGTCCACAGAGATCAGTGTGCACTAGCTCAAGAGGTTTCTTGGAATGATGCTCCTTTGACTTGAACATAACCCTCGTTTGCTTTCCCTTTTGGCAAGAGTCGCAAATGGGATTGGAAGGCTTTT
Organism: Litsea cubeba; assembly: GCA_012931725.1. NCBI lineage: Eukaryota > Viridiplantae > Streptophyta > Magnoliopsida > Laurales > Lauraceae > Litsea > Litsea cubeba. The sequence continues at coordinate 85,678,398 of CM022944.1, forward strand.
CCACTTTAGACATGCCTCTCACAGCCTTTGAATTGCAAATCTTTGACATATTGTCAAAGCTTAGATGCCCAAGGCGTTTGTGCCACAACCAACTTTCCTCTGTCCGACTCATCAAGCAGGTCTTTTCAGCTCCATCTGACAATGTATAGAGATTTCCAGCAGTTCTTGATCCAGTTGCCACTGTTTTCCCGTTGCTACTCTTCTTGATGGCAAACCCATTCTTTGTGAAGATAACTTCATGACCCTTGTCACAGATCTGGCTCACACTAAGCAGGTTGTGTCTCAATCCAGACACATATAAGACTTCTTCAGATCTGATCTTGTTTGCCATAAGCTGAATAACACCTTTTCCGCAGATTTTGGCACCATCATTGTTGCCAAACTTCACTGAACCGCCTTCATAGTGCTGTAATTTGATGAATTTCTCTTTATCACCAGTCATATGGCTTGAACAACCACTATCAAGGACCCATGGTGCTGCCTTCTTTTGTGCATTGAATGCCGTTTGCACAATGAGAGATTCTTTGGGATTACCTTCCCTTTTCTTTGCCCTCCATGCCTTAACTAACTTGGGTTTCTTTTCAACCTGAAATTGGTTAGCAATAGGCAACCTACAATCCCTAGCCAGGTGTCCATAATTATGACATATATAACACTCAATTTTGTGGCTACTTAGGATTGAAAAAGGATTCCTAGTCACAAATGGACTGTTTCTTACATAGAATTTGCAATCAGCTCTTTTATGTCCAAACATATTACAATGAAAGCAATAACCATAGAATTTGTATCTTCTTTGTGGCTGGTTAGTCTTCATTACCTTTCTAACAGGAATGGACTCCTTTCTAGGTTGAGTGGGCTTCATAGAGTTAGAAGGTGCAGTGACTTGCTTCACAAACTTTTTCTTTTCAGGAGGTGCAATCTTAGAGGATTCACCTTTCTCAAATCCTAGACCAAATCTGAAGTGGGCTGGTCTTTGAACTTTCAGTAGTTCATTGAGTTTCATAGTCCCTTCAATCGCTTGGAGCGCTTTGAGTTTTTTGCTATTTTCCAAATTTTCAGCCTTTGCTCTAGCGATCTCAGTTTCAAGTTTCATAGCCTCTTCCTTTTTGATACTTATTTGGTTTTCAAGGACTTCTACCATTCTTTTATATTCTTCTACTTGAGTTTTCAAAGAAATAATAGAACTTTCAGATTCATGGAGAAGTTTCAGATTTTTCTTACTTGATTTGCGTTCCATGCTTAGCTCCTCAAGTGCGGCTATGAGTTCCTCTTCAAGATTGACTTCAGCCTCCTCATCCTCTTCCGGATCTAGCTCTTCTTCTTCTTCAACAGTGACCATGAAGAGAGCTTCGGTTGATTCATCATCGTCTGAAGTTTCAGACGTGCTGTCATCTTGTTGACATAGAAAGTTTTTAGCTTTGCCCCTTTTTCTGAAATTTCTCTTTCCTTTACTCTTTTCAGCATAAGAGTCACTTTCATTGTCTTCTTTTAGCGGACACTTCGCAGCAAAGTGACCAATACCTCCACAATTGAAGCATTTAAAGGGTAGCTTCCCTTTGTACTTGCCAATGCTTCCTTTCTTCAACTTTCTAACAAATTGAGCCTCAAGCTCATCATCATCAGAATCAACATCATGACCAGCAGTCTCTTTTGCCTTTTTCTGAACTTTGAAGGCCGCTTCTTTATCAGATGAAGACGTCTTTCCTATGCGCATCTCATAGGCAGTTAGAGAACCATGTAATTCATCCATGGAAAATGCATTCAGATCTTTGGCTTCTTCAATGGCTGAGACTTTTGAATCAAACCGAGGAAGAAGAGATCTTAGAACCTTTTTGACGATGACCGGCTCTTTAATCTCCTCCCCTAGTCCACGAATGTCATTCGTGACTTCATTCACTCGTTGCAAATATGAGTCAACATTCTCGCTTTCCTCCATGCGAAGAGATTCAAATTGAGAGCGATGAGTTTGCAATTTGGCTTCTTTAATCTTCTCATCACCTTCATGTATGCTTTGCAACTTGTCCCAAATTTCCTTGGCTGTTTTGCATGTAATTACTTTGACAAGCTCGCTGTCCACAAGGCCACTAAAGAGTGCATTCTGCGCCTTGGAGTCATTGTCTGCCAACTTCTTCGATGCAGTATCATTGGGTACGGTGGCAGCATTGTAACCGGCTCTGACAGCCTCCCAAACATCATAGCCAAGAGATTTGATGAAGGCTTGCATCCTAATCTTCCAAAAGGAGTAATTAGAACCATCAAACAGAGGTGCTTTCATATTCCCTGTATTGACTGCCATGTGATTTGACAAGAGATCACCCTTAGCGTATTAAACTGATCAAGGGAACCTCGCTCTGATACCAATTGTTGGATACCGCGATCACTGAGAGGGGGGGGGGTGAATCAGTGATTTCTAAAAACAGGTCCAATTCAACAACAAAACAAGTCAAATCGCACAATGACACCAGATTTAACGTGGTTCACCGAAAGGCTACGTCCACGGTTCAAAGACTGTTCGAACACCAATCCGGGACAGATCTGAATCTTATTTAGTCGCACCAACGACAAAGAGCACCAACCCTTAGTTTCAGATAGCACCAACTATCTAGGAAGCACCTACTCCCTTGAGTTTCAGATAGCACCAACTATCTAGGAAGCACCGACTCCCTTTACAATTTATCTGCACCCACAGATAGGATCACCAAACCCCAGACACCAAGCACCAACTTGATGTTTTACAGAACAAGAAGATTAAACTCTGTCTACAGCCCTTCCCCTCTACAATTCTCTCTCTCTCAATCCCTTACAAATTGAAATCTAAAGCATAAAAGAGAGACACTTAACTCATGGACGAATCACCATCTTCTAGAGCATAATCTCGTCCACAATTGCTGTAGAAAACGTCACCACATCAGCACAACAGCAACACAGCAGCAGCTTCTGCTTTCTCTCAAGAACTCTCTAAAACTCTTCTCTATTCTTCTCTTTCTGGTGTCTCTTCTTGGTGTTTCTTTAGAACGACCCATACATGCCTTTATATAGGTTTTAGTAACCCCTAATTGTGTTTAAAACGGGCTACAATTCGTTTAGAAAGAGTCCCAAACAAATTAGATAAGTATGCTGAATTTTCGTGCTCAACTTCTAATTCTGCGCAACTCTGGTTCCCGTGCTCGGTCGACATCATGGCTTGCTCGGTCGACCGAAGACACTGACTGGAAAACAGACAATTTCGAGCTCGGTCGACATCCTAGAGTCCCGGTCGACCGAAGACACACTGTGTCACGAAAATAACTGAGAGGTGCCTTTTTCTGTTTTCTGCAGGTTTCTTCTTGCTCGGTCGACCGCATGAAGAGCCCGGTCGACCGCGTGCTCTGCTTCAGGAATTCTTAATTCCTGGCTGTTTCAATTCTGTTTCTCCTTTTCAAGCTCTATCAACACCAGCTTATTATCATCATGTTTGTGACAATGTGTTGACAATAATTCCAACTCAAATCAATACTTGAGATACTGATTCTTCAAATTCTTCAAAAGACTTTCAAGTTATCTCAAATTCCAACAGCCCTCCCTTGCTTCCAAGTGAGTATATTCTCCTCTCTTTTCTTTTGGAATGAATAACATGCCTCACATGTGTTTTGAATTGTCTAAATAATTTTACTTAATCAATTTGGTGCAAGTTTCCATGGGGTTTGGGTTGGGGCATTCGAATTAGCGAGCACCAATTGAGGAGGGTAGGCGCCACCCCTGTGGTGTCTATCCTATCAGTTTGCACTAAGGACTCGCGAGTTTGAATTTCTAAGGTGTTTTCCTATATTATGGTTCTTTTCAAATTCTCAACATGATATAAGAACACAACTCAGGAATACTAAGGGTCTTACCTTAGCCAAACAATGACATCTCCATGGGGGGTATTTCTAGTCTGGGATGGGCGCCACCCCTGTGGTGCCCAGGTGGTCGGTCTTTTTTTTTTTTTTTTTTGGTTTGTTTTGTTTGTTTTAGGTATTTGTTTTAACCCTTACTCTGTGCTTCATCTTGTTATTACTATATTGTTTTCAATCTTATGAGGTTACTTTCATTAGCATTGTGTTATCTTCTCTCCTTCGTGTGTGGTTTTTTTTTTTAAGGTGGTGTGTTATATGGGCATGTAGTTTGGACTCTTGTCTCTCCAAAGGGGCTTAGGAATACCCTGGAGTACCTCTGAAAATACTTCCCTCAGATTTATGAAGGCCTTGTAGAGTGACCATAGCCGAACCCAAACTCTTCGGGGTGAATCCATTGAAATAGACCTTGGCATCACCCCTGGGGTGCCCAAGTGACCTGTCTATTTTTTTTTTTATATCCGGGATGTTTTTTTCATGTGAAGAGTCTCTAAGGCCGGATGTATATATTTGTTTGCTGGTTGGAGTTCTCCTAATGGCTGGTTCCCCAGTCTTCTCATTTGTCATCGATGGTGTCACGGGCTCGAATGCTTGTAAGCCCTTCTTGCCAAGAGATGAATATTGGTCTCCTGGGGTTGAAAAGATAGGGTATTACGATTCTGAAGAGTGGACAGAGTTCTACCTTGAGCATGAATCCTTTATTCCTACTACCTATGATTGCGTCTTTCAATTTGAGGAGGAGATGGACAAGCGCATTGTGGAGGTTAAGCGCGGGAAATATGACCTATTGGTCATGAAATATAAAGGGATTTGTGGGTTATATGGAGATCTACGCATTGTGGGGAGGACTGCTTTTAATAGGTTCTGCGGTTATGACGGGCTCTTGGAAGACCTACCAGCTTTTATTACCAAAGTGCTCCAATCCCTTTTGTGGAGAATGTTGGATCTTCGGGGCAATGTTTGAAATCTAGGAGGCTATGAAGACTACCAATGAGAGGGCTCCTATAGATGATTTTAACACACTGTATAGGCGAATAGGCCAGCTGGAGCTCATGACCTTGTCCTGCCCACACGATGCCGAATCATCTGTTCCAAGGCGTTATAGGCAATATTTTGAGATGTAAAACACCACCCTTTCAGCACTCATCCATCCAGTGTACACAGCTTTTCAGGAGGACTTCAGGCAGATTCGGGAAATCTGCAATGCTCTTCGGAATCCCATAGACAATTTTGAGGAAGTGCAAGGGCAGCTTGAGGCTCATATGACTGGAATGGAAGCACGGATGGCCCGCTTCCCTATCTTCAATGGGGTTGTTCATCCTCTCTAAATGGCTCATTAGGAGTCCCTATCCTAGGCTAGGTATTGATTGAGAGGTTGGGTCACTAGGACCAGCTAGGTTTATAATAGGCCTCATTTTAGGGTTTGGGGGCAAAAGTTGTTACCTCTCTCAATTTATTTTATATAGGATTAGGCCTGGTTGGTCCAATTTATTATTATACTTTATTATTTAATGACTCTTATGGATATTTAAGAGAAGTTGAATTAAGTTTTACACTCGCCTTTTCCTTTTTTGATGTGGTGATGTTTGATTGAATGGTGAGGGTTGTAATGTTTATCATGATAAGTTATGAGATTTGATTTGTGAATTTATGATGATGAGTTATGGTGATGAATTATGATGAATGTTTGATTATGGTGTTGGATTGTGAATTATGAGGTCATGCCTGTACTTTTCAACTCTACTTTTTTTTTAATCTGTGTGTGCACCCTACTTAGCGTATAATGCAGGTAAATGCATGGATTTGGATTTTGGAATGATGCATGAACAATTGATGCATGATACATATGAGTCAATGGTATATTTTAAATTGAATCGACTGACCTTTCTATCTTGTTGGTGTTGCCTCCCTTGGTAAATTGAAATGAACCATTGTTGCGTTGCTGATAGAAGTGCTGGAGTCTTTCCAGAGCCAAAAGGATGGTCCTCTGTTTCCATTGCTGTTTGGGCTAATCTCAGGTTTCAGCTTGTGGGACCTTTCTGCCTCTCATTAGTGTTATTCATTATTTCAGTTTAGCACTTCAGCCCTTACTTTTATTTTCACCAAAAACCATCTCTCCATTTTTTTTAAATCTGTCGGGTGAAAGAAACAGGGTTGTGTTTGTTAGTTTTATGGTCTCAATACCAGCATATGATGTAATAAATTAATTCATTTCTTTATTAATCAATATATTCATGCTTTCCATTTCATGAGATGAATGGTGTTTAATTATATACTTGCACATAACCAATACGAATGGCATAATGGTTCATGAGATGAACCAGAGTCCATAAGTATACTAGATATAATACATGTGTATGGATGAGATCCACATACGGGAGACATTATAATAAATCTTATACTTGAATATCTTTACAACCAGTGATGAGACTGGACATCTCATACTAATAAGGTTGCAGCATTTTGATCACTATGAGATAGTGTGATTTGTCTCGATCATCAGAATGAAAGATTCTGGATCATAGTGCTGGTACATTAGATGTATTGAAGGACCATGAGAAGCACCTTATAAACACTGTCTTTATATTAAGGTCTGCTCTCATAATTCCCTAGCAATAGGCTCTCAATCCTGAGACATTAATGAACTCAAGTTTCTATCTATTCATTTGCTTTCAATCACCAATGAGTGAGGCCAACTGTAGGTCAACACCTCGGTGATTTGGGTACATGGTAGTAGAGCTGTGGAAACATTCAATGGTCAAAATGGAATCTATTTCTAATATCCCCTTGTGCCAATTAATGGATTTAATCATTGGTAAGTGTACACCCATTCCGATTAAGAGTTAATTGGAAAGGTACCATTGATCATTATAATTAATTAGGGCTCAAGGATAATAAGATATGGATCTAGTTTGGAAGACAGGTCCAATTGATCCATGGATATTGATGGAGGGGCCTACTTGTGGTAATAGGGAAGTTTAGGGTCTTCTATGTAATTTCCTAAGACTGGAGTTCAATTGCATTTATATAGTGGAGTTATTTACAATTAACTGTGGGCCCGGATTGCACATGAGATGTGGGGTCGCGTGTTCCAGTTGGAGCCAGCTTTCTAAGGAATCCCTAGTGGTCCCCACGCTAGCCCAATCATCAGACGGATAATAATTCTAGTTGAACTCTAAAAGAAAAGTCACTATTTCTATTTGAAGTGAGACTTCTAATAGTGGTAATAGTATGTTTCTAATTATTAATGGAAGTGAGACTTCTATTGAAATTAAGAAAGAGAAGAAGGTTACTAATTAATTTGGAAGTGAGACTTCAAATTAAATTAGTAAAGAGTAGCTTGCAAAAGCTATAAATAGGGAACCAAAGGGGGCTTGGACGTCCACCCTTGGAATTCATGCCCAGCCCCCTTTGTGCAAGAGTTGCACTTCTCTTCTCTCCCTCTTCTAGTTCCTTTAAGTTCCTAGTTGTCTTCTCTTGAAGATCCCACCCATCTTCTTGAGAAAGAGATTCTGATTCGGGTAATAGCGTGGAAGGCCATTAGGTTTTTGGAGAAACCTATTTGATTCGCGAAAGAGTTCGTCATCAAAGAAAGTAGCAAATTCTCCATTAGAGCACAACCGAGCTCCAAAGGTATAATCTATTTCCTTGTATGATATGGATCTTTGTTGCATGTTTGTTACTGATCATGATAGATGAGATAGAGGGTTTGCATCTTGGACACATTGATAGCCTTATGGATAGTTGATCCCTGTATCAAGTGGATCAAAAGTTTTTGAAACCTATCCTAGAAGCCCACCTAATTTCCAACAGTGTTTCAAGTGGGTCCCTCTTAGAGAGGGACCCCACCACGTGATGGGCCATTGGGTGCCCAGCCTTGGGCGCTAGGTTATAAGTGCTGGGGTCTTTTTCCCCTTTTCTTTTTTATTCCTTCTTTCCCTCTCTCTTTTCTTTGGATCTTGTTGCTTCAGGTGAGGCAGGGGAAAGTGAAGAGTAGAGTGTTAGCAAGGTGGAGAAGTGGAAAGGAAGGGAGGAAAGGACCAGGTATGTGGGTTTCATTCCCATTCTATTTCTTCCATTTTCTTTCTTTTCTTTTATTTTTTTTAATCCCATTGCTGCCATGGTTTCATGTGGATAATGAATGGGCTGAGGAGAAGAGGGAGAGTATTTCTATTTTCTGTTCCCTCTATCTTTTTTCTGTTTCTTTTTTTTTTTTTTTGCTAACCTGTTGCTGCCATTTTAGGTTGAGGCCGAGTAAGGTGAGGAGAAGAGGGAAGAGAGAGAGAGCCAGGTATGTGGGTCCCTCCCTTTGCCATTTTCCTTTCTTTCTTCTCTTTTCTTTTCTTTTCTTTTTTTTCTTTTTTTTAATCTATTGCGACTGTTGTAGGTAGAGGCCGAGTGAAGGAGGCGGTGAAGTAGAGGGGAGGAGCAGCACGGGTCCGGTATTGTCCAGGTATGTGGGCCCCACAACCTCCCTTCCTTCTACTCTTTTTTTTAACTATGGCTGCAGAATGAGGGTTTTGGGTTAGGTCTTTGCCATGGGTGCCTCTGGAACTGGTGGGTTTTGATGAGGGAAGAAGGGGTGAAGTAGTTTTAGCTGTGAGGCTGGCAATCCCAGTCCCTTGATTTAAGTTTGAATGGTTGCACAATGGGAGTTTTGGGCTCAATCGATCTGAGTGGAAAATAGGCAGCCACTGTGATTAATTGGGATTGGCGGGATATTAGAGTGGCCATAATGATTTTTTTTTGGCATTCAAATTGATCTGGGTGTGGATACTTGGATTCGTGATGTGACCATGGATTTTGGGGTGCATAGTTAAGAATGAGAGGGAGAGTTGGGCTGAATTGAATGTGTTTTCATTTCATTGTAGGTCTGTAACATGTGTCTTAATGAGGCTAGTTTAGCAAGTAGGATCTGTTTTGTTTTAGTCTTCAGGTTGGATCAAGGGTCATGGTCTTTTGGCTTCCTCTCTATTTATCATTTAACCAATGGGGTTCATCACCTCTATATCAGAAATACTAATTACCATGTCTGGACCAGTTTGTCTCTCATGCTGATGTGGACTGATATGTTCTCAAACTCAACCTCTCATTCTAATTTTGGGCATGGGTTTGTCAGATGGCTAGGACTAAGAAGGCTATTAAGCGTGGTCCTACGCCTGTGGATACTCTGGAAGGGGTTGGGGGTGAGCCAGTCATTGCTCCCCCGAGAAAGAAAAAAAGGGGTGAGGATAAGTTGGAGAAGAAGCCCCATCTCGCAGATGAGATAGGAGCTGGCCGAGTAAATTTTTAGCTGCCTCTATAAATCTTATGCTTTGTTGGTCTCCACTATCATTGACATTCTTTCGTCTATTGTTTGCATTGCAGCTTGTCCCTTTCACTCGGGCTAGGGTGAGTTGGATACAAATGAGGGATTGGTGGATCGAGCTCCCCGATTGCCTGAAGGATCAGGTGCGAACGATGGGGTTTAGGGACTTCATGTCTATCATTGCCTCCCGCACCGATCGTGCTCTCATTTGTGCTCTCTTCGAGAGATGGAGAGATGAGACACACACGTTCAATTTCCCGCCCGGGGAGATGACAATCACATTGGAGGACATTGCGCGGTGCTGGGGTTTGAGGGCGGTGGGCCTCCCCGTTTTCTTAAAGGCGAGTGATGCCAAGGCCTCCATCACTCGGTTACGTCTACATAGGATGTTTGGGGCATGCCCCCAATCTAGTGTGGGTCAGATTGATGCTGAGTGGCTGAGAGAGGCATATAGCCCAGAGAGGAGGATCCTAAATAGTAAGTATTCCACTACTGCCCTTGTAGCATTGTATCCTTTGTCTTTCATTACTTTTGCTAATCATTTCTCCTTGCTTCATTTTAGAGTGGGCTCGGAACCAGGTGGGCTTCTTTGCCAAGTTGAGGGCAAGGATACCGGCTTTGGGAGGTCCGCCGGTCGGAGGACATAAGGGAGGTCCAGTTCCCACAGCGGTCAAGGCTAGGGTCAATGCTGGTAAAATCCAGTTCCTTCTTCCCTTTTGAATTGGATCTTGGGTAAAAAATTCCCAAGAGACTGGCACATTTTACATTTACCATTTGCTGACAGTATTCACAACTTCTTTGACAAGTGAGGGCCCATCTTCAGGCGGATCTCGATATGCGGGCGGCCCCACTGATGATGATGTAGCAGTGGTGGACACTGTTGATGGTGATAAGGAGATGGATGGGAGTGATGATGATGTAGATTTCCACGAGTCAGAGGGCGAGGTTGTTGCTTCTAACGATGGAGATAACGAGGTTGATGACGGGGATAGTGAGGATGAGGGGGTGAGGCCTCACCGGGTCGCCGCTTTTGATATTGACGAGGGAGGTGATGAAGATGTGGGCGAAGGTGACAAGGGGGATGATGCTGGGCCTTCCAGGGGTAAATGCTCGATCTAGCTTTCTTCATCCGATCTTGGGTGCCTTCTATTTTTCTCAACCTTGTTCCTCATATACTTTCTCTTTTGGTTTCAGGGTATGAGTGGCGGGAGGTGCCAGTTGATGGATATACTCGCCGAAAGAGGGTAGGGATACCGTGCGAGGTGTTCCAAGTCGCGAGTGAGTACTGAAATGTTTGGTAACTACTTTGCTCCCTATTTCCATCACCGGGTGAATTCCTTATGTCCATTTGGCATTGTGCAGAGCAAAAGTACAGGAGGCAATCTGAAGGTCGCTTAAGGAGACCCAGGCTGATTTCAGCACGGTTGGGTGACGATGAGCATCTCAGGGCTTTTCTATTGTTCTTCTTGGGAGGTGCCTCTTCGCCAATGCAGCTGGTAATAGAGCATCTGGTACCTTCATCCGATTTGTGCAAGACTTGGATAAGGTTGGCGATTACTCTTGGGGTGTGGCCACCCTTGCCTTTCTTTTCCACAGTCTAGATTCGAGGTGCCGCGTTCAATCTAGATGCAAGAGCCTTCAAGGGTTCGTGCCGATCTTGCAGGTTAAATCCTTATTCCCATGTGTTGTGACCTCTAGTAGTCTTCTTTTCTTATCATGTCTCATGCTTCATCTTTTGTAATAATAGAGCTTCAATTTTGAGCAGGTATGGCTCTGGGAGCACATCGTCCAATGTCGGCCCGAGCGCTTGCCCGCGAGGTTGAATTGTACTCCCCGGGCTTCACAGTGGTACCCTAATGCTAACTTACGAGGCTTCGCTGACATCTTACCTCCGAAAATGGCCGAGCGTATTAAAGCCCTCAGGATGAGGCTGGGTGAGCAAGGTTACTGGTTCATCTTGAATGAACTAAAAAATCATGAGGTATGTATTGTCCCTTATCCATTTGCTACATTAAACACTTACTGCTCTTAGTTCTCATTCGCTGCATATACCACAGTTTGTCAGGTGATTTGGCACCCCTATCAAGGTGGACCGGATGATGAGATGGCTGTAGTCCAGGAGGGGCGTGCCTTATTTGAGAGGGACATATGGCTCCACGTCCCTCAAGTAGCAGTTAGATTGGTCGTCAGCCGAGTCGCGCACCAACTGGGATGCCATCAAGTTGTTCCCTAGGAAAAGTCTGTCATGCGTCGGTCGTACCTAGAGTGGGGTCTGAAAATGTTCAAGCGCCGCCATCCTTGTCGGAGAGAAATAAAAAATTGGAGATCGAAAGGGAGGAAGGCCATTTTTGGCACGGATGCTGGTGCCTGGAGTGATTATGAGGCATACTGGAAGACAGCTTTGCATCGGTATATACTCCCGGAGTCGTACTCATGCGGGGCCTTATATTCCGTTAGCAATTGCGCAGAAGTGGCTGAGGCTTCGTCATCTCCCCAGGTAACCATTGAAGTTTGCTTGCTTTAACATTGCCTTCTTTCCATTGTGAATCATATTGTTTATTCCTTTACTTTTCAGGGGGCGATAACGGCTGGAGCAGGGCATCGGCAGGCACATCCAAGTTCTGAAGGACAGTGTGAGGTGAGGGTTCATGAGACTTCCAATCTTGCTTATAAGCTTTGTAATATCAAAGACATATGCCTCTCCTATTTCTTTAATCGTAACTCTCATGTGCGACAGGGGACATTTGGGGGCGTAGTACCTGATGCGGAGTCCATCCTCAGGGGGGAGGTACTTCGATTGTCTCACCTAGTAGAGAAAAAGTTATGACTACTTGGTTTAGTATTTGAGTCAAACGGTGTTCACCTCTATAGTAATCCTGATCATTCTTGGCATATTGGCATGATTGGTACTTCATAGGATGCGGAGGTCACGAGATTGAGGTCCTCATTGTCAGCCGAGAGGGTACGAGAATTGTCAACCTTAATTGGCCACATGCTGTCTCTTTTAAACCTTCTTTACTCAATGATTTGATAATAGGAGCCCCGCCAGGAAAATGAAGCGATTATCGACGCATCGCCAGATTCTCATGAGGTATGAGGTCATGGGGTTAGTTGTCCAGTCTGAATTGATGTTCATGACCTTTGGTTACTATGCAGGGTAACAGGGAGCGAGACATGCCTGAGGCTGTGAGGATCCAATTAGAGAGTGATCTTCTTACTCTGCGGGCTGAGATGGATCAACTGTAGGTTAGCGAAGTTTGGGTCTCAGTTTGTTGCCCTTGTATTCAAGGCGTATAATGACTAATTCTTAACCATTTGTCTTTGTGATCTTCAGGCAGAGCTTCGTAACAAGCGTGACAAGGCATTTGCGGAGAGAGTTGCTTCAGCGGCGCAGGTATGAATCATGCAATGATTCAATTTTTTATTCTTCTAACATTGACATGCACTTGTAATCTTGTGGGGTGTAGGTTGACGAGTTGCGTACCAAGCTCAGGAGTTTTGAGGCCTCTGCACAAGTGAAGGTCTTTCCTTCCTTTTAAATTCCATGTTTCCTGTTACGAGTTTTTATGAATGTAATGCTTCCTTGCACGTCTTCCTGCAGAGCGGTATTATTATTGCTTCTGCTCCCCCACCCCTTAGCTTGAGCAAGGAGAGGGCTCTCATTCATGATCAATACGCCGATCGCATAGACTGCATGCAGCGAGATCATGATGAGGTGGTTACCGACTTGCGGAGGCGCCTTGATCGGTATCGCCAGAGGGCAGAGGAGAGAGGTTATGCATTTTCGAGTTCGACTCGCGCCCCTTCTCAGCGTGCTCCCGGTCCGTCTTCGTTTGCTTCAACAGCTCGTCATGAGGGAGTTGCTCCATAGGTTTATCATTGTTTGATTGATCACTCCAGGATCCATCTCCATGTGTTCCATGTTGCATCCTTGTATGTGCTGGTCATGTATCTATGTCATTCCGTCTTGTCTTAGCTCACGGTGTGTACTTGATCTGATGTGTATGTTGTGCACATGTTTATTATGTATGTGTAATTGAGATAGTGTGTACTAGGCATGTGTGATTGATTGATGATGAGCTTTTGTGAGGTGTCAGGAATATATGAAATGTACTTCTTTCACAGGTAACAAGTTTTTTTGTATCCAGAAATTTACTGGGGTCCAAAAACAAGGGGAAGTGCTGTCGAAATTTTTCTAAAATATCTCGAAATTCGTGCTCTAGCACAGTTCTCGTGAAAAAAGTACATTAGTAACCTAGGACAGACAAAGTGAAACACATATAATAGAACAAGCAAATAAAATCTCATATCAACTTTGACCCAGCAAACAATATAGATTCAGGGTAGGGTTTTTAAAAAATGGGGAGTGCCTGGGTGTGTAATGCTTGCGGCCTAAGCAATTCTATGTTTTAAGGCCTTCGCATTGTCAGCTATAAGTATAAAGGCAGAGGTTCAAGATAACTGCATTTTCAAATTGCATTTTCGAATCGCACAATATATAATATCATAAAAGGATGTACATAGCATACATCTATAATCAAATTCATCATAGGATATCATAACAGACATAATTTATATATCCCAAATTTAGTTACCATCACTTTAATCTTTTCAAGTCATGAGGGGTTGTGCACAAAATGATACCCGTAAAAAAAATGCCCCAGCTTATGGGATGTTTTGGATGTGATTGGGGTTAGGTTCCCTGCAAGGTCTCAAAACAAACTTGTTAGTTTAATATTTTTAGGCCCCCTGCATAATTTGTCTAAGGTAGTATTTTTCTTTCTCGGTAAAAATGTCAGGGGGCCATTTTGGCATTCAAGCTTTGAGAATAATAAGATAGAATTGGTACCTTAGGGAATATGTTTTTTCTGCGTCCAACCAAAAGTCATTAGTAATCAAGCATGCATGAGGTGAGTGTGTGAAGGCTAGTGAGTGCTCGTGGCAATCGTGTATGTGATGAGGACCCAGATTGGAAAGCCGTTTGAGATAAACATATATTCATATGCATATATATATATATATAAAATACCCCAGCATAAGACTAGTGTTCATTATGGCCATGGGTGAGGGTGTGAAAGTGGATTAGCCTCTCGATCCATGATTGTCACCTTGGTGGCAAAGTAATCTTCCCTAACTATCCTTATGAGATCGAGCCCTCACAGGCCCCTCTTGTAGCTGCTTAGTCTTTTCAGCTGAACTTTAGAAAGTACTTGACCGCCTCCGGGGCTCATTTGTGAGTAGTGTTCGTGTGTGGGGGTGGTGAGTCACCGTGCTTCCTTAGTGTTGTGGTTTTAGGTCACCTTCTGCTTAGTTCGCCTGACAAGTACCCATGTCACTCCAGCGAGCCTAATTCTAATAGATTTTTTTCTGGACATGTGACTGTGCAATGCCTGGGTCCCTTAAGCTTTCTAATTAACTCATGTAACGAGCATTAAGCTAATGTCTCTCAAACTAGATGGCTTTAGGGCACTAGGTACGTAAATACCCCTACGGGCTTACTGGCTCGGGTTAAAAAGGCTACGAACCCAAACTAGCCACAAAACTTTTATTCTTTTCAAGACTTCTAAGTAAGTACTTTTTTTAAAGCATCTGACTGTGCAATGTCTATGTCCCTTAAGCTTTCTAATTAACCCATGTAACGAGCGTTAAGCCAATGACTCCCAAACTAGATGGCTTTAGGGCACTAGGTATGTAAATACCTAGGGTTTTTAACGGGTCGGTTCCGGTCCCGGTCCAGGGTGGAACCGGAACCGTTTTCTAACAAAGGGAACCGGAACCGGAACCGATAAGAATAATGGGAACCGGAATGGGTCTAGTTCTGGTTCCGGGTCTAGACTAATACCTGTATTTTTCTTTAAAAAAATTATGTTTTTTTCACATTTCAATTGGATCATGTACCTACAAACACTAATGTGACATTTTGTCTATTAATAACAGACACTTTTAACCAAAAACTCAGAAATCACATCCAAACCGGCAATGAGATGTAGAAAAGTAGACAACCCTAATGTAGAAAAGTAGAAAAGTAAAAAGGGTTCGGTTCTCACATAATAAAGTTACCTTATGTTAGTATATATTGGGTCGGGTCACGCGGGTCCATGGGTCTGAGCCACTGTGGATCTGGAACAGGACCCGTTTAGGTATCGGTTCCAAAAAAACGATGCGGAACTGGAACCATTTTCTTATCGGGACCAAAATAAGGACCTAGACCCGGATCCTAATGAGTCGGAACCTTCGGGTAGTCGGAGAATCGGGTACCCATTTACAACCCTATAAATACCCCTGCGGGCTTACTGGCTCGAGTTAAAAAAGCTACAAACCCAAGCTAGTCACAAAACTTTTTATTCTTTTCAAGACTTCTAACTCAGTACTTTTTTTTTTGACATACGATCAAAAAGCTTTCATGACATGGGCAAACTTACCAACAAACCTTCACATTGGATGGCTTTAACCGTGCAGAATTTGTGTGGGGCAGACTCACCATTTTGTGTATTTTTAAGTGTTGGTGTGTGTTTGAGTTCCAAGCTTGATTAGATTGCATCTCTTCGGTCCTCTTACGGGATTTCTACAACTGAGCCAAGGAGCAAGGAGGGTCATACTCCGTAAGAAATAGGGAGGGGTCATACTGTGTACCTTTTCAGGAACATAGCATTCCATGGATTGGGGAGCTCTTCCCCTTCTGCATTCACTTGTCTATATGCATTTCCAGGATATACTTCCTTAATTACATAAGGGCCTTCCCAATTGGGTCGTAACTTACCTCTAGGATGCGGAAGCTGGGATGGAGTGATGCGCTTTATCACAAAGTCGCCAACCTTGAATTTTCTTTGTTTGACATGTTTGTTGTAGGCTCTGGTAATTCGCTTCTGATGTACTTGTGCATATTCTGCTGCTCTCATTCTTTTCTCATCGAGTAGATCTAGCTGAAGTAGCAATGCTTCTCTCCTCTGATCTTCTGTTATATCTTCATTTAGCTGGACGCGCAGAGATGGATGAAGAACTTCGAGGGGAAGGACTGCTTCCATTCCGTAGGTCAAAGAGTATGGGGTTTCTCCCGTAGGAGTTCTTAAAGAGGTTCGGTACGCCCACAATGCTTCGACCAAATAGTCAGGCCAATCACTACCTTTGGCAGTTTGCATAGTCTTCTTGATGATCTTCAATAAGGTCTTGTTGGTTGCTTCGGCTTGACCATTTGCTTGGGGATAATATAGGGTTGAATGATGCAGTTCTATATCGTATTTTGTGCACAACTCGTTCATTTGTTGGGATATAAATTGTGGACCATTGTCTGTTATGAATGCTTTAGGGATGCCAAACCTGGCTATTATATTCTTTTTAATGCATTTGACTACAGAGGTAGCCTTAATATTAATATATGCCTCTGCTTCTGCCCATTTAGTGTAATATTATGTGGCTGTTAATATGAATGCCTTATTTTGTGTGTTCTCTAAGGTAGGGGCCAGGGGTCCTATGATATCAAAGGCCCAGGTCGAAAAGGGCCATGTAGCTATAGTAGGGTGAAGGGATGATGCGGGGGCATTGATTAGGTCAGCATGCAGTTGACATTCTTTGCATCTTCTAACATAATGGACTGAATCCTGACTCTAGGGATGGCCAATAGTAACCTAAACGGATGATTTTCTTAGCTAACATCTGGCCAATTTGACGTGTCCTCCACACTCTCCTGAATGCGCTTCTTCAACTATCTCTTGCCCTTCTTCTGTGGTTACGCATCGTAAGAGAATTCCACTGAACGATCTACGGTACAATAGTCTTGCGACTATGACATATCTCTGAAACATTTCTTTCCCGATCGGGTGGTATACTCAGGGATGTAGCCATCACGTATGTAATTACAGATATCATAGTACCATGGGTGATCGTCCACCAAGTCATCGTCATGTTGTATACGAGCTAGGACTCCTTCTTTGGGCTTAGAATCTTTCTCCTGATCGGACTCTTTGGCCTTGGTTTTTTTACCCTTTTCTTTTGGAACTTTCGGTACAACTTCGGCGGGGTCCCCTTTGGTCAGGTCTATTGGTTTGATGGATGGAGAGTCTAGCCTTCTAATAAGGAACTTTTTGGAATCTTTGTCATCGGGCATCTCTTTGATTGAAGGTAAGATTGCTAATGAGTCAGCCAGTCGGTTCAAGGCTCAAGGGATGTAGAGAAAGGAAATCTTCTTGAAGTCAGACGTTAGTTCTTTCACTTTCTCATGGTAATGTGCAAGTTTAGGGGCACTAACCTTCCATTCTCAGACTACTTGGGAAATTACAACTTTGGAATCACCGAAGACTCTCAGTTTTTCAACGCCTAGGGTCCGGGCTTCTCTCAGTCCTGCTAGTAAAGCTTCGTATTCCATCGTATTATTGGTCGCTGGGAATCCGATCTTGTAGGCCTTCGGGATGACAACTCCTTCCGGGGATAATAGCACTACCCCGACTCCTTTTCCATTTTGGTTTAAAGCTCCATCAAAGTACATGGTCCATAAATCATCATCCTTGGCCTCTTCAATGCCTGTAAACACAATGCTTTCATCAGGGAATTTAGTTCTGACTTGCTCGTACTAGGGTAGAGGGAGGTGTGCCAGATGGTCAGCGATCGCTTGTCCTTTTACGGACTTCTAGGTAACATAGGTTAAGTCGAATTCGGCCAGGAGCATTTTCCATCGCGTGATTCTTTTTGAAGTGACGGGTCTCTCAAAAATGTACTTCAAAGGGTCCATCCTGGCTAAAAGTTTGACCTGATAGGCTAGAAAGTAGTGTCTCAATTTCTGAGCAGCCGAAACTACGGCTAAGCATGTTCTTTCCATTGGGGAGTATTTCCTTTCATAGGGAAAGAGAGATTTGCTCAGGTAATAGATTGCGTTCTCATTTCGGCCGGTTTCATCATGTTGACCTGGGACTACGCCTATCACGGATTCGGTCGCTGACACATACAAAACTGAGGGGCCTGTCTCTGGTAGGGGGCTTTAGAACGGGAAGACTCAGCAGATATTTCTTCAGATCTTCGAATGCCTTTTGGTAGTTGTCGTCCCAGTGGTGTTCCACGCCTCCTTTTAGCAGTTTGTAGAATGGTTCACATCTTTGATGGACTGCGCATTCTGCTCAGTGCCTACCAAGGTCGGCAGACGTGGGAGTCCGTGGGGTACGACCTTTTCGCGATCGGGGGGTAAAAGCGGGCATCAACATTTTTTTATGTGGGTGTGCCAGATTTTCTATTTTACTTGGAATCGCAAGTGGTGATCCGGAGATCGAACTTCGTAAGTAAAAAGGAAATCAACTTCTTTCAAGTTTTCCATTGCACATATATTTAATAAAAGAGACATTTTCTTGATTTGCTATGAAAGGTGATTTTTTTGGCATTTATAGCCGATTTTTAGCGTTTATAGCCGATTTACAATTCTTATCAATAATGAAAGACAAGAGTTGTGATTTTTGTCTCTTTTAGAAAAATACAAACTACAATGAAAAGCATGAAAAGGAGGATCTAACTTCTCAGGAGATTGTGGGGGACTCATTCAGATTGACGGTCGCAAGCCCTATGTGGACTTCGCCATCATCCATGCAGATGAGAACAGAGGATGCTCTTGATTCGCTTGGCTTGGCTATAACCTCAGGTTTTTAGAGGACAAAGACCAAAAGGAGGTCCTATGTCCAATAAAAAGCTAAGTAGACGGGCTGAAAAGCAACGTCTAAGCCATCGGAGGCAAAAGGAGAAGGCAAGGACTTGGGGGGGGGGGGTACCCCCCAAAGGACTTTTGTCACCTTGTAGTGGTGGCCGTTACAAAACTTCAGCAGAGTTTTCTTTCTTCTTTCTCTCCGATTTTTTGTGCTTTTTTCTGATCTGGGATGTGATGTCTGTCTCTGATCTTTGGAAGTTGTTTGATTTTTCCGATCTAGAATTCTTTGAAATGCTCATCTATTTATAGGCTCTTGGTAGCCATTTAGGAGGGTTTATGGGCTTTTATTGTCATTAAGCCGCATAATGGGAGGAGTTAAGGGTTTAATTCCTTTATTTTGTAACTGCTTTTTCTTGGCTTCTGATTGGCCGGTGGAGATTGAGGGCATTTAATTGCCTTTAATCGCCATGATGGGAGGAGTTTCATCGGTTAAATGCCATGAATCAATTGACTTGTAACTCCTGGATGCTTGCTTCTGATTGGGCCGTCCAACGAAATGAATTAATGACTACAATAAAGCTAGTCAATTATTGCATTAAGTGGTCGCCGAGCAGTTGAAGAGTCACGGGCCGTGCCGCGTCTTTTGGGATTCTTCTAGTGATGATCATCGATGGATCTTCATGTAGATTGATATCGGATGACCATGTAACTTCAGGTGTCGGTTGCCAACAGCGGGTCAGTGCCATCTATCCTGTCGATTTCTCAATTGGTCGGGTAGAAAGCACACTTTTTTGGTTGACCGGTTGGCGATCAATGTTGATTTTGATACTCTTGATAATTGATTCGTGATTTTGACGGATGTCAAAGGATTTGGGGCCTCAAAAGTATGAATTTTGGAAAATCCCAGGAGTTGAAAGCTTCGAATAGCGAAAAATGATGAAAAAATGGGCTTTCCGGGGCGAACCCAGCGATTCTGGGCTCCGTGGTCGCCGGCGACCATGGGCCGACCCTGGGCCAAGGTCGCTGGGGTCTACAACCCTGGGGGGAAATTTTCCCCTTTTGTCCCGTTTTGCGGCCGTTTTTGATATTTTTTTATTCTTTTTTCTTCTGTATTTTTTCTTGACATTTTTTATCATTTATTGGCCTGATTTTCCTGTAGAAAACTTGACGAGAATCCTTGCATTTTGGAGTGCAAAGTTTCCAATTTTCCGAGAAAGTCGAAGACTTTGTCGCGTAGAGCTACCGATTTTCCGTCAGAAGCTGAAACTTGGCCAAACGATGTCGGAATGACCTGAAATTTGGGGTAAACCTTCCTGAGCAATAAATAAGACCAACCATAGGCTTTTGTTTGAGTTTTGAAGTCGTTTGGGGTCCTATCGCCAGTAGACTTGTTTTTATCGCGATGGGGATGTCGCGCTTTGATGTGCGGTCAACCGGTGTCCGATTGACTTGAAAGTTGATGGGGAACCTATTGGAGTCATTTTGAGATGATCCATAGGCTCTATCTTGGAAACCATGGTCCCGGGGAGCTTCGCCACCGAGAGGCTTGATTTGGCTTCCGAGCGTTAAAGTCTGGTCAAATGTTGTTGAAATGACCTGAAACTTGACGTGTAGGCCTTTGTAAGCATTTTGAAGCTGTCCATGTGCTCTGTCTAATGAGTGATGGCCTTGGTGGTTCTCGCCGCCAAGAGGCTTGATTTAGTTGTTCGAGGGTTGATGTAGGGTCAAACATTGTCAGTGTGACTTGGAACTTAAACGTGGAGACTTTTGGATGTGTTTTGAGACCATCCACAGGCTTTGATCGAAGATTTGGTGTCTCCGATGCTTTCACCGCCAGGAGCTCCTTTTCAGCTACAGGAGAAGCGAAGTTAGGCCAAATGATTTTGAAATGGCCCGAAACTTCTTGTGTACTCCTCTTTTGACTGTCTTGAAGGATCTTGCAGTTTTTGTTTGATTCTAACAGGATTTGATTTTTTGATGTAGCATTGCCTATTTATGGCAGGCTGCGACTTCATGTAGCTTTCTTGAGTTTGGAGAAGCAAAGTGACACACACAATTTTTTTATGTCAACAATCTTTGCAAATGCTGTGAGATGAGTCTTCTGATGAATTGTAACCGCCCTATGAGGCCTCTCAATTCTTTGAGGTTCTTCGGGGGTGGAATTTCAAGGATAGCCTTCACCTTAGAAGGATCAACTTCAATTCCCCGATTGCTTACCATAAAGCCCAGGAGTTTGCCGGAGGATACTCCAAAAATGCATTTCTTAGGATTCATCTTCAGTTGTGTCCTAGATCGTTGAAGGACTCTCCTGAGAGCTACAACATGGTCCTCACGGGTTTTGGGTTTGATTAGAATGTCATCCTCCATACAATCGTGTATCATATCGTGGAATATCAACATCATGGCTCTTTGATAGGTGGCACCGGCATTCTTTAGGCCAAAGCGCATAACAACGTAATAATAAGTTCCCCAGGGTGTGGTGACAGCCTGATTTGGTTGTACCCTAAGTAACCATCCATGAATGAGAGCATGGCATGCCCTGCAGTATTATCAACAAGTACATCGATGTGAGGTAAAGGAAAATTGTCTTTGGGAGATGCCTTGTTCAAATCTCATAAATTGATACAGACTCGGACGCGTCCGTCTTTCATCTTTACCGGGACTATATTGGCAACCCATTGAGGAAACAACACGACCCTGATGAATTGAGCTTGGTGGAGTTTGTCGACCTCCTCCTTTACTTTTAGGGCAACGTCGGGGAGCATCCTTCTCAGCTTTTGCTTGATAGGGCTAGCCTCTTCTTCTAGTGGGATCCGATGCTCTACTAAGTTAGGTGCAAGTCCGGGCATGTCGTTATAATCCGATGCGAATACATATTGATATTCCCTTAAGGCCTCAAGGATTTCACCTTCTTCATTAGGTTCTAGGCACGACTGATTTGGACCTGCTTGGGCCTCTCCTCCTTTCCCAGGTTTATCACATTTGTCTTCTCAGCAGCTGCTTGTGTTTCTTCATCAAACTTCTTGGCTACTCTCCTAAATTCCTTAGAAACTTCGTCATCCCCTTCTTCAGCATCCACTAATTCGTAAACACCCATGCCATTGTTGATGTTCGCATGTTGTGCGGAGGGTTCAGGTTCTAAAATAACAGGTAGAGATTCGCAGCCTAACTTATCAATGTTGGCCATAATTTCCTCTAGTATGGACTGCTCTACTGGGGGTAATTTTCATCGCCTTAGAATGCCCATACTTTGATGATGATCAAAATCTTCTACTCCTACGGTTCCTATGTTTTTGGGTTTTCTATTTTCTATTTTTTTTTTGGGTTTTTGGGGTTTTATGATTTTTTGGGATTTTTGGAATGATATGGTACATGTGGGGTTGGAGATGGGCTATCTACTGAGGAGGATCCTCCCCGCTGGTGTAGCTAGGCAGTGGGGCGGTATACCACTTCGTGATCATCGAGGTCATTGGTTTCCTCACCAATGGCGCCAGGCAATGGGCCAATATACCACTTCTTTACTGGTAGGGTTTTCAATTTCCCATGTTTCGTGACTTTCTCGGATTTCAGCAATCGACATTTTTTTAGGTGAATGAGTTGGCTTGCTCATAGTCAGCATGTTACAGGATAGGATTTGGAACCCTGGATCAATGGTGTGGTCTGTATTGTCCACTTCTTTTGGTGAATGGAGCTCTCTCCAAGTGCCGAAGATTTCCTCATAAGTCTTGCTTGTGGATGACGCAGAGTCTTCCCAATCTTTTACAAAAACGGCCTTGCCTTTGACATTTGGATCCAAATTGTAGCATCCCTCCTTAGTCGGTGGTGCGCTGGGATCTAAGATTTTATCGTGTCTTACAATGTGTTCATCTAAGGCCCAGTCCTCTCGTTTATACCTTATATTACCATGCGTATCGTAACCTAATCCTTCCGCTCTTGCTCTAGGATCTAGTATGTAAGGATCGAGAATATCTTCTCCGTTCTTTCCTAGCCCAAATCCGGGTTGATATCCCATCTTCTTCATTAGAGTCCATCATCGGACTTGACTTTCGTTGTTTGTTACTAGGCTTTGCAAGGAAGGTAATTCAGAGAACGTATTTTGCATGGGGTTCATGTCCATTAAGGAGATGAGAGGGTCAGCCCTGTATCCATGAATTTTGACATCTGGCATCAAAAGAGCGGGTTGTAGGGTCAGGAGTATCTGAAGTTCCTCTGGTTCAATGACAGGCGGGTCCCCCATCATCTTCATGATCTTGCCTAAGTAAGGGAATTTGACACATTGGTGTCTACTTGACATGACGGCGTTCATATAGTTCAACCATCGGCGTCTCAAGATTAAGTTGAAAGTGGCGGGGATATCCATGATATAAAATTCTTCCGGCATCTAGATTGGGCCCGCTTGCACTAACAACATAATTCTTCCACATATTGTTTTCTTATTCCCGTCAAAACCGGTTACAACCATAGGGGCTGGAGTTAGGTCCTTTATTGCTAGCCCTAAGGCTTTATAGGTTTTCAAGGGGCATATATTCAGTGATGTGCCGGTGTCGACCAAGGCTCCTGACATTTCCTTTCCCGCTATCTTAATCGTTAAATGCAGAGGAGACGTCCTCGCTTCAGGTGCTATTTCTTTTAGCTCCTGTTCGGTAAAAGTGATGGTAGGGAAAGGAGCTCCAGGGGCTATGATTGCGATGGTAGTTCCCAACTCTTCGGGGGTTATGCCTACAGGGATTTGCAAGCACGTAATAGCCTCAAGTAATTGTTGCTGATGTTTGGGTGAGGTTTTAATCAAATTGAGGACGGATACCTTAGCTGGGATCTTTGTGAGGTGTCCCAAGAGGTCACACTCTATCACCGTTTCTATCGAAGTATAAGCTCTTTCATCAACTGTCTGTAACACCCCGACCCGCCTTAATCTCGTTTTAGAGTTAATTAATTTAGATTAATTGATTAATGGATGTTTTGTTTGTGATTGGACTTGATTAGGTAGAACTATTGGGGTTTGACCATTTACTAGGTAGATTATGACTTTTGGAGTGTTTTAGGTTTTGTGTGTATTTAGAAATTTTGGGTTTTAATGCATTGCATAGAGCATTTCATGGGCCTTAGCTTTCATGTCTTGACCCATTGAATTCGGATTCATTTAGGCCCATTCCCAGCCCATTCATTAGCTCCAAGCCTTTTCTTGCAAATTCAGTCCTTTTTGTGGACTTGCATGCAATGCAGGGAAAATTTGGCTTAAAAAGCCCTAACCCAGCCATTTCCTTCCTTTCTTCCTTCCTTCTCCATTTCCAGCAGCTGGGAGCTTTTTCCTTTTCCTTCTCTTCTATTCTTCTTCCTTCACTCCTAGCATCAACCAAAGGACCTTGCATGTGTAGAAGCCAGCCACCACTTCATCTTCTCCACCAAGACACCATCTTCCAAGCTCAAGCATCCACTCATCTTTCTTTCTTCTTGCTCTTGGTAAGCTCTTTCTTCATTAATCATTTCCATTTGATTACTTTCATCCTTAGAAAGCTACAAATCGTGTATGCATCATCTTCTTCCCCATTCATTTTCTTCCATTTCATTTTTACCATTTTTAGAGCATTTGAGTTTGCATTTTTGGGGATTTTTGAGCTTAAGAGGATTAAGTGTGAGAGTTAGCTTCCAAGCACCAAGGCAGGTTAAACTTATATATTTGTATGCATGATTCCTTACTTGATTCATGAATAAGATCAATCTTGATTAGATACCCATCTCTTGCTCAAAAATGGATTTTTGGTACTTCTTTTGATGAAATAAATGGATGATTTCTCTTGTTTTTGTTAATGGGATTGAATGATGTTTTCATGAGCATTTGGAAGCTCAATGTTACCATTTTATTGTGATTTGAATCATGGAAAAAGACCCTGAATGATCTGAAAGAAAACAGAGAAGTTGCAGATTTTTGGACCCAGAACTTGACAGTTCACTCGAGCGAGCGTGAGTGCACGCTCGAGCGAAGGGCTCTCTGAGAGAGTTCGCTCGAGCGAACTTTTGGTCCGGTCGAGCGAACAGCTCTCTGCCTGGGGTCCGCTCAAGCGAACCTGATGCCTGCAGTATGCAGATTTCCAACGACCATAACTTTTTAACCGTATGTCCATTTTTGGAGATCTACATACCGTTGGAAAGCTCATGATGTGCAGAACCTTAAATTTATTTGATTTGAATCTTAGAAAAGAATAAATGTTGGATTTTACATAATTGTGACAAATGGATGTTCCATCAAATAAATATTTAACCGTACCTTGTTCGAGTTGATTGGCCTGATAGATGGACCTGTAGGATGTGCACCCTGAACTTTTTTCATGACCAATGGGTTTGTTTAATTGTGGATATGGATTGAGCAACCGTACCCACAAAAGGGGCCTTGTGTTCTTCGGATTGTAACCGAACCAAATGTGTTCTATTAAGGGATTCGACATCCAAATTATGTAATGCCAAGGGGTCCTTTGTAGCCCAATAATGTCGAAATTCTTAATACTACCTCGAGTTGGACGGTGAAGACCACGAGTGTTCCCAATACCGTAGGCTTGGCTTGAATACATCTTGACTCCGTATATGATCTATATGTACATGCATTGCGTTCCGTTTCCAGTATTCTAGTATGACTTGATCATGCTTCTGTTCAGTTATGTATTTTCTGTTACACACCTGTTATATTTCATTTATTTCTGGCTTTGTTCAGTATATCTCAGTAAGTTCTGATTTTTGTTATTTTGTGATCTGTCCTGTATATGTCCTACATCTGTCATGTATCTGATTAACACTGTTCTATACCTTATCTATTAATTTTACATTTCACTCTATGAGTCGGCACCACTTAGCTTCGACCCTATCTAAGTCGGACCCGGCTAAGTATGGGTTTAGTAAATACTTATGGCCCTCTGCAGATGGAAAAATTATTCTGAGAGTTAACCGGCACCCTAGGTCTACGATGGAGAATTCTGGGTACCTCTGTCTCCTAGTAGCACCGCCCTGTTTTGTCCTGTTCTGATATTCTACTCTCATTTTATTTTCATGTTACATGATTAATTTGAGAGAACATAGCTTATGTGGATGTGCCAACTAGTTCTGTTAATATGTTTATCTGTCATCTATGACTCATATGTCTCATGCTAATTCATGCACTGATATGCCTAGTGATCATTCCTTGATCTCTTATTATTTATTCCTGTCTGACTATTCATTTGTTACATGTTATATGGACTGTATATGTTTGTCTTGCTTAGCTTAGTCTAATGGTGCTACACTTGGCGTTACAGGTGAATACATCGACGCCATTGCCCCAGAGATCCTTGAGGAAGAGGAACCTCCCCTTAACATAGCAGAATGGACTCCTGATGATATCTTTTAGACATCTACACGATGAGATGGATGTTTAAATGACCCATTGACCGTGGCTTGGATTGCCACATCTTTTGTAGTAGTCTAATGATCTTGTTTAACTTTTGGAATTGTAACTTAATTAACTTACTTCTTCTCTCTTTATCTTTAGAACTTAAACTTGAACTTGAAATTAAATCTATGCTCATGAACCTTATGCTCTATATCTTGATGATTGTGTGTTATGTTAATTGGATATCTATTTGACAGATTTATACAGGCATATTGAGAAATATAAACCTCACACGTGATATCCTGTGGATAAATTCCGTACGTGGGGACCAAGAGTCAATGAATTTGACTCAAATTTCCACGCGGGCATCTGTCGCGCCTCGGGATGTGTGAGATCTCGGGCTCGGGGCGTGACACTGTCTCCTCGACCTGAGTGTTGGGATTCTGAGAATCTAACTTCTGAGCAATAGGGTGAGGAGGTAGCCGGGGAAGATGGATCCGTCCAGATCGGAGGTGAGCCTGAGGCGCGTTTGTATCCTGGTGAGGATCTAGTTGGGAATTCGTAAGGATCGGTGGTTCTTGGTCGTCTAGCTCATCAAAGTTCACCTTGCAAAGGTCAGGAGAATCAACGATCACGCCCATTCTGAAATTGAAGATTTTGAATTTGGTTTTCCCATCCCATGGCATCACGTATTTTCCATAGTCCTCTTCCTCAAAGAATTCATCATGCCATGGTTGGCTATGGTTTATGCTCCCTTGGGTTGGGGCATCAACACATTGGTGCTCTATCATAGCTATGTTTATAAATTGAGTCTGTAGGCTTTGTCTAGAAATTGATGGTCCATGTTGAGGTAACGGGTTGGTATAGATCTGCATGTTAGGAACATTTTGCGCTGGATTGGGGGTCGCATTTTGATTAGGAGGGATGTTCCGCGGGTCGTTTGCGCCTATCGGCCTGATATTGCTCCAATCGATTCTGCCTTTGTCATTGAGATCATAGATCAGGTCTCTAATTGTGTAACATTGGGTGAGGTCATGCCCCGGCATCCTATGGTAAGCACAAAACTTGGTTTTATCCAGGTGTTCCAACCAGACTTGCTGTCGTTCCGGAGGTAGTTGGAGGGCGTTCTGGTTCAAGAGAGACCAGAAGACAGCGGTCCGACGTTGTGGAAGGGATGGATAGTTCCCCCTTTTGGCTCCGAATCTTCTTCTATTCCCATTTTTCGTGTTATTTTGGTTGCCATTATTGCCTCTATTGTAATTGAAGGGGACGGCACCATAGCTGGGTTGAGGATTTGTATTCTGATTTTGAGGCGGAACTACCGAATTCGAAACTGGTTGTATAGGATTAGGATTCTGGTTTTGATTCACCGGGGGCCCTTGATTCCTTGGCGGTTGGTCATAACCTTGGTTGTTTCTTGGAGGATTTCGGTAATTCAGGTTATTCTGCTGATAATTCTAGTTGTTCCTCTAATAATTCGGGTTACCAACTTGGAAATTGGGATTGCCATTTTGCCCCTGATTCTGGTGTTGGTTAAAGCTAACACTGTTGCGTTCTTGGTACGGTCGGTAGACCTCTTCTTGATTCGAGCTTACCTCAGGGGTTGTGCGGCTTTCAGGTTGGGTAGTTGTGCCCACTCTACGCGTGTTTTTCTTAAGGTCAATGATGGTGTTCAATACTCATTCGTCCAAATTTTGTTTCATCCTGGACAACCTATGGTATAGGCCACTCCAACTAACGACTTCTCCGATCGTCATTAAGGTTCTCATCGGATCTTTCATATTTGATATGGCCATACTCACTCGTTCCTCTTCTTGCATGTTGCAGTCCGATCGCGCAAATTGATTTTTCCACCTCACTGCGAATTCCTCATAATCCTCATTGTTCTTTTATTTGAGGTTCGCTAAGTCGTGCCACAGGGGTTTGTTTTTAGTTAGGTGCTGATATCGTGCTAGAAATTTCTCTACTACATCCTCGAAGGTATTAATCTCTTGGGAAGATACAGACGTATACCAAGTTAATGCATCCCCCATTAATGATTCCTAAAAATAATTTATGAGCATGGAGTCATTGTCAGCGCTGGCACGACACTTGTTGCAGAATGAGACTAGGTGGTGCTGAGGGTCAGTTGTCCCATCGTAAGGTATGAACTTAAGAGCTTTAATAGGGAAAGGTGACCTCTCTTTTTCTTCTTTCTTACTAAAATCGTAGAATCCTAGCTTTTTTCCAATCGAGCTCAGGGACTTTTTCTTGATTTCATTTTTAAACTCTTCTAGATTTTTCTGCAGCTCTTTGAATGCTAGAGGATTTAGGTATTGAATCGTCTGTGGCCGGTACCCTCCTTGCGGTTCTAGTGGAACAGGGGCGTAAGCTGGCTCTTGGAACTGGTCCTGGAAATGTGATTGCGGGATAGGTTGATAGCCTTGGCTCAACTGAGTTCCTCCGTGAGCAATCGACTATCCTCTATATGGGTCAACTATCAGACTTAAAGCGGGTGGCCGATACGCCTGCAGATAGCGCGGTTCGTTCGCTTGATATGTTTGATAAGGATTTCTAACGCCTGTGGGATTGACAACCTGTGCATTCTGGACTGGGGGACTCTGGTCTGAGTTAGGCATTTGGTAGATCGAGGCTGTCTAATTTTGATAGATGGGAGGGGCTCTCTCATATTGAATCGGCTGGGGGTATAATATATCAGTGCTAGCCATCAAAGGATTATAACACGCTTGATAGATTGGCGGAGGAGTCATCACCTGGAATTGGGGTCGGTTTACCTCATGTTGTTGGTAGACATCTGGCATTCCAATATGGGTCAAGGGATTATGGCATGAGGTGTTGGGCGTCGCCAACTGACCCGTGTTTACTGGACCATCAATTGTCTGATGATACGGATTCTCGTTTGTCACGAGAGTCCGGGATGGTGTGACGACTCTAACTGGTGTGGTGATAGCGCATACGTAGGCATCCCATACTATGGGATAGAAGATGTAATCGGCTCGGTCTGACTGATCAGGGAATAATAGGGTGTAACCTACGAGACAACATGATCATTCGCGTGGAGAGAGTAATCTCTCGACAAATCATTACTATGAACCTTATACCTCATAACCTGGCCGGTAGGACTGACTAAGTCTGTGTATGTTACCCCCGAATGCGAGGAGAGTTGATTCTCCCCTGATGAATGAGATGGGGTGGATGCATTAGACTGATTCCTTCCCATTGTAATAATATTGACTGGCATGGGGCCTCCTTCGAAGAGGGATCGTCTCATCTGTTGTGGGTCATGGCTTGATGTTGCTGAGGATCCATCTAATACTCTAGAGGATTCTATAGTCTGCGGGGCTTGGTGTGACCCGCTAGTGGTGCGAAGCAGTAGTGGGGGTGAGTGGGGTTGAAAGTCGGGCATCCTGAACGTGTAACCCTCCATTTGTGAAGAAGTATTTAGATGATAATAGAGAGAAAGAGGGGATGAGAAGAGCACGTTTTATGTTGTTTTGTAGTGAGTGTTGGTGCAAGTTTGTCTCTTATGATGTAATGGAGGAAAGCTTAGCAGACGGTGCATTCGAACCTTAGGTTTAATTTCGGACTATACTAATAACTTTAAGTGCAAAAAATATAACTCACAAGATTAGAGGGTGCATGATAGGACTTATCCAAAGGGACTGATGGAGATTGGCTACTAAGATCCTGAAAGGGGAGAAACAAACAATCAGAGGACCCTGGCTATGGGTAGCGCAGGGCTCTCCGATGCCTAAGTTAGCACAAAGGCGAAGGAGAAGAGAGACAGAGTAACGGCTCAAGAGGGGGTGTGTATGCATACCTTGGTCTTGAAATGCCCTCATATTTATAGAGGATTTTAAGTGATATCTTGGAGTGGGCCCACAGATTTGATAGGGGATGATCTCATTAGCCCACAAAGTAATAAATGAGGATCCATCATAGCCTACAATGCATTTATTGCCAGTCCGATCAGCCCACATCGCATTAAATGCATGTCATGCTGGGCCTGGTCCTGTCCCAAGTCATTGGCGGTTGAGGTCCCATCGGATCCATCCTCGGGCTGTGCCCTGATCTAGCTACAGCCGCTGGATGCCGCCCTGTCAGCGATCTGGTGAAGATT
The DNA here is from genome assembly GCA_012931725.1 of Litsea cubeba. Classification (NCBI taxonomy): domain Eukaryota; kingdom Viridiplantae; phylum Streptophyta; class Magnoliopsida; order Laurales; family Lauraceae; genus Litsea; species Litsea cubeba. Next base: position 85,708,677 of record CM022944.1, read on the forward strand.
GTGGACTGCTGGGATGGCCCACCTGTCTCATTCGCGCAAGCCCGTACTCTGCCATGCGTCTAATGACATAGCAGAAGTAGGGAGGCGATCACAATGCTTGTCTCAACTGGCAACCTGACTCCCTTAGCCGGGGTCAGGTGCGTAGCCGGGGTCAGAAAGCGTAGCCGAGGTCAGAGTGTATAGCCGAGGCAAGTCTGGTCTCGGCCAATGTTTTGACCCGATCACCGAGGTGCGCTTGGATGGCACGTAGGCACGCTTAATTGGCATCTTATCGCCGAAGTTAACGTAATCTTGGTACCTTAAAAATCACCCCACACAATTGCCCCCTAGCTTCTGACTTCTTAGGGTCTCTAGCCTTTTGAGGTCAGAAGCTATAGAGAGAGTCCGATGGGAGATGTTCGATCATCATCCAGCGCCGTTCTGACTCTTCGAAGTAATCAACACTACTCCTCGATTATTATGAGGAACGAGCTGGCAGTGACATGTGTCATTGTATGACTGACTGCACCGTCAAACTGATGGGACAGGCGCGGTTCGCGATGCGGTCCTTTCGAATTTCTAAATGGCGCCCAAGGAAGGCTTCCTTTCTCTTATAAATAGGGGTGTCTTCTTCTGCCTTACCTTCTTTATCTTCTTCTTTATCTCCACTTATCATCTTCACTCTCATAAGACTTTTCCAGAGATTTTCAGGCGAGGACGATTGCGTAACGTCGAGGATATTGCGTGCCCAGATTGATTTCCATCTCTGATTCGTTCATCTGTAAGTCCTCCTGAGTCTGGGTTCTTTAGGGTTTTTCCCTTTTAGGGTTTCTTCTCACCTTCCTTTTTCAAACCCAATTCGTAGAAATGGCTAGTCATAAGTTTCAGTTAGAGACCCCTGAGGGTATAGCTAGATTTAAGGAGACGTATGGTATCCTGGAGGAGATCCGCCTTAGGCTGGTAGATCCTTCCGACTACGCTCTGCGTTCCCTGTCCGGCGGCTGGATGCCGTTCCCCTTGATTTCTGTAATTGAGGGCGGGGTTAGGTTTCCCTTGCACCCTTTGCTTAGGGTTTGCCTCAGTACCTGGTCTCTTGCCCCTTGCTAGCTGATGTCCAATGGTTACAAAGTCATTATGGGCACGGCCAAGCTTAACGAGGTTTTAGAAATCAACCTCGGTGTCCATGACATCAAGGATGCATATGATATCTGAAAGGCCGGGGAAGGCACCTACTACCTCCGAGTGAAACAACTCAGGAAGGGCTTCGTCTCGGCCTTGGAGGATTCAAATAAGAACGCCGGGGACGACCTCTTCTGCGTCTCGGGGAACTGGGAGTTCGGCGCTGGTGAGGACAGAACGCACATGGTCCCGCGCCATTTCGGGGTCGTCCCAAGTAAATATCGTCCCTCAATTTTGCTTATTTTATTTTCACCCTTCGGATTGCCGAACTGATATCTTATCTTGGCGTGCAGATCTGCGAAAGAGACAGCATCGTGTGGCGCATGACAGCTGGAAAAAGAACGTAGACAACCACAAAAGGGTTGAAATATATACCAGGTACAAGAACAGGTCGGCTTGGAAGCTGCTGGGCTACACGCCGAGGTACCGCGGTTACTATAGAAGGGTCGAAACAGCGCAGGGGGACGAGCCGAGGACAGGCGAACCTTCCATCATAATAGTCGTAACTGTGGGTATTCTGTTGACCGATCCCGTCGCTCGCCGGATTACATCTGGTGCCGAGGCGTCTACTTCTGCCAATTCGAGGTCAGTAAGTCTGACAGAGGCTGTAGAAGCTTATTCCTCTAACCAAGGATAGGGGATGGAAGGAGATCTACCTCCATTGAAAACCAAGGACCTAACGGCCAGATTCAAGAGCCGGTCTACTTCTTCGGCAGTGCCTTCTTCTACCAGTACCCGCGCAGCCTCGGGCTCGAGCGGTGCCGCGATCTCTTCCCCTCTTATTATTGCCCCAAGTGTGGGAACCTGGCGTCGTTCTCCTGACAGCACGAGGGATGGATCTCCATCAAGCAAGAGATCTAAGGCATGGGAGAGAGACTCCGGGGCTCAGAATGCCCAAAAGGACAAAGGGTCCGCGTGCGTCCCTGGAGGGAAGGCTCCTCCCGAAAAGAGCACACCGGTGGACAAGGCTCCTCCCGAGAAGGGACATGAAACCAGCGGACGTCCGGGGCAAGGCTCCGAATCGGTCTCGGGGTCTCATCCCATTGTGCCGGCTCCATGGAGGCCGAAGCTAGAGACTCAGCCCGGGAGGACCTTGAACGTGGAGGACCGGGTGCGGAGAACCCTTCAGTCATTGGGGTGCTCGCCAAAGCTTGCGCCCTCCCACGTGATATGGAGCAGCACGCGAAGTATGACAACGAGGGCATGTTGGCCTCAGCGATTTAGGCCGCGCTTATAGTAATTATTCCTCATGCAATTCTGATAAATTCTACTTCGGCTTCTCATATCTAATAGTTTTCTTTTTGTGGAATGTACAGAGGCTCCAACTGGTTATTGAAAGGAGCGACAAGAATGTCTCCAGGGTCTCTCAGCTAGAATCCGAAAGGGAGCAGCTCAGGAAGGACTTGGTGGATTGCCAAAGCAGGCTGGCTGACTCTATGAAGAGCAACGCCGAGCTGACTGCGGAAAATAAGGTGGCGGTGACTAGCATCACCAACCTCACGGCCAAGACCCATGAGCTAAAAGGGGAGGTCCGATCGAAGACAAAGAGGGCGCTCGAGCTAGAGGCTGAGCTGGAAAAATAGAAGGCTGAGTCGGCAGCCGAATCGGCGAAGCGAAAGGCCGAACTGGAGCAATCATTGAAGGAGAACGCCGACCTGAAGTCTTCACTTCGGGCCGAGATCCATGCTGCTTTCCAGAAGGGATTTGACCGGGCAACGGAAAACTATGAAAGACAGGTAGGGGAGATAAGCTCTCTCTTGTTTGAGGAAGGATGCCGGGCTGCACTGAGAGAAGTGGGGATTCCTGAAGATCATCCGGTATATCAGAATCTCCCGAAGTATTCAGGCCCAGGATCAGAATCGAGCCCTGCCCCCTTTCCTGAGAGTCCTCTGATCAAAGCGCCTGCTGCTGACACTCCTCTGGACGGTGCCCCGTCTCTTCCCCCTATGGATGTCCCAGGAACGACCGCGCTTGTTGCCAAGGCGACCGGTTTTTCAGAGAAACAATGAGGACATTGCTCTAGCCTTTGGGGACGACGCTTGCCGAAGTCTCTCCTTGTAGTTTTTTGATGCTTTCCAATTGTATCTCCTGCTTTCCAATTGTAACTTTTTTACCTTGTAAATGAAAAACAAATTAGAAAACTCGGCTCTTTGCTCTCCTTTCATACACTCTTGTTCTTCTTTCTGCGATTCTCATTCTTGGTTAGGTCAAGTGTCTGAGTCCGGCTAAACATTAATGGTTTGTGGTAGAAGGATTGCCTGTGTTGGAATGGTAACCGGGGGAGGACAGTCCTGAAAATACCTGGCGGTTTTCATTGTTGTCCATCTTGGTATCCCGCATTCCAAGGCTCATAAACAATAATAAGTATGGCCGTACGATCGATGTGGAAAATAAGCAGATGACTCCACTTGTCACCATCCGATTAATCAGTCAACTCATAGGTAACGTGCGCCGCACGCGAAGCATGGGAGGCCATACTCCATAAAGGAGGTCCTGGAATCCGAGCCTCCTTTCCCCATATAAGTAGAGGCACTCCTCTGCTACGTGCTCATCATTATCTCGAGTAGGGGAGATGAGCCTGCCAAGGAGGAGAGACTTACGTCAGTGGCCTCTTACGTTCCTCACAGGCATGGAGATCTGCCTGCTCCCGCCAGATGCTCTGGTGGTTTCATCCCTCAGGAGTCCTTTAAAATCCCTTGCTCTGTGTGAACCTTTTACGACTGTGAACCTTTTACGACTGAAAACGACTCCGGGAAAGGTTGTACTCGATCATTGTGGACCATGCGCCCTCTGAATCTGGTCACCGTGGACCACGCACTCTCTGAACGCGGGTCTTTAATCAACTCTTGTCAATGCGGCTAGGAGGAGATCAGACATCCGCGGTGAACCGGGGGTTGGTTGCAAACTTGGTCTAACCAACCATAAGGTATTGTAGAGCTCCAAGCATCGAGGACCAATGAAGAGTAGTGCTTCCGAGCTTTTCTTTTCTTTTTTTTTTTTGCAGAGGACAAAAAGCCTCCTTATTTTACTTTTCATTGCTTTTCTGCAACTCATGTAATGAAACCTTATTGTACTTTTCATTGCTTTTCTGCAACTCATGTAATGAAATTTTCTATTGTAATGAAAACACTCTAGTCAGTACAAATGGAATTCCAGCCAATACAAGTGGAGTTTCTCTCACTCCCTTTTTTTTCAGGCTACTATTGGCCGAGGTGAACCCAAGGGGACTGGGTGTATGAAACCGAAATTTTGAGAAGCCTGGGTGCATGGTCTTGGGGTCAATCTCGGGATGAACGAACCCAAGATTTTGAGAAGCCTGGGTGCATGGTCCTGAGGTCAGTCAGGGTGTATGAACCCAAGATTTTGAGAAGCCTGGGCGTGTGAACCCGAGGTCAGTCTCAGGGTGTATGAACTCGAAATTTTGAGAAGCCTGGGTGAATGAACCCGAGGTCAGTCTCGGGGTGTATGAACCCGAAATTTTGAGAAGCCTGTGTGTATGAACCCGAGGTTAGTCTCGGGGTGTATGAACCCGAAATTTTGAGAAGCCTGGGTGTATGAACCCGAGGTCAGTCTCCGGATGTATGAACCCAAAATTTTGAGAAGCCTGGGTGTATGAACCCAAGGTCAGTCTCAGGTTGTATGAACCCGAAATTTTGAGAAGCCTGGGTATATGAACCCGAGGTCAGTCTCAAGGTGTATGAACCCAAAATTTTGAGAAGCCTGGGTGTATGAACTCGAGGTCAGTCTCAGTGGTTTTTGCTGCTGCCGAGTTCCGCAACTTGATGGCACAAATTGATGACAGGGTGAAGGCCGCTTTTATTGATCATGAAACTTTGATTACAATTATAGAAAAAGAACTTCTTGAGGTGGGTTGCATTCCATGGTCACAGCAACCACTTGCCATCCATATCCTCGAGTTTGTATGAAGATTGTCATGCTACTGAAATTACCCTGAACGAGCCATGCCAGTTTGTAGCTAGTTTGCCTTCGTTTGGATTCCTATCAGCCGGGAGTCAGGACCAGTTCTCCTACCGAGAACCTTCTCTCCCTGACTCTCTCATTGTACCCTTTGGCTAGCCATTGCTGGTAGTCGGCCAATCGTATGGCCGCTGCTTCTCTGAGCTCATCGGCCAATTCTAATTCCATGGCTAGGCTTATCTCGTTTTGGCCTTGATCAACAAGTTCCGATCTCAGGGTTGGGAGGCCAATCTCAAGGGGAATGACCGCTTCCATCCCATAGGCTAGAGAGAACGGTTTTACCGAAGTGGAACGCCTCGGGGTCATCCTGTACGCCCATAGAACGCTAGGGAGCTCCTCTACTCATCTTCATTTTGCCCGGTCAAGTCACTTTTTCAGTCCATCAAGCAATACTTTGTTACAAATCTCGGTCTGACCATTACTCTACGGGTACGCCAGGGTGGAGTAGCGGTTTCTGATGCCATGCTTTTGATAGAAGCTTCTGAAAAGGTTAGAGTCGAACTGAGTTCCGTTGTCCGAGATCAAAGTTCTAGGGATGCCAAACCTTGTAATGATATTTTTCCATACAAAATTCTTTGAATCCCTTTCGGTGATGGAGGACAGTGGTTCTGCTTCTATCCACTTGGTGAAATAATCAGTAGCAACAATCAACCATCTCTTGTTCCCTGGAGCCCGGTGGAGAGGTCCCATGATGTCCTAGCCCCCATTGGGCGAAGGGCCACAGGCTGGAGAGGGGGCTCAAGTCCTGCGCCGGCTGATGAAGGGAATAGGAGAACTTCTGGCACTTCTCGCAGTTCCTAGCGTATAGCTGCGTGTCCTTCTGCATGTATGGCCACCGGTAACCCTGGCTGATAGCTCGGTATGCCAGTGACCGTCCTCCAATATGGCTTCCACAAATCCCTTCGTGAATCTCATACAGAAAATCATCAACCTTGCTCGGATGAACGCATTGGAGGTAGGGGCCAGTGAAAGATTTTCTGTAGAGTTTGCCTTCGGGAGACAGCTAGAATCGAGCTAATTTGAGCCTGATCCGGTGAGCCTCATCTTTATCTTCGCGGAGCTGATCATCTTTGAGGTAGGAAGTGATTGGGTCCATCCAGCTCGGGCCGAGGTCAAGGCATAAAATCTGCCGAGATTGATGGAGCTCTAAGCTTGATCTCGACAACGACCCAATCTCGACAGTTACTTTTCTTTCCTGCTTCGACAGCGGAGGCCAGGTTTGCAAAGGCATCAGTATGCGAGTTAGTATCCCATGGCGATCTGCCTGACTTCGGCTGTCTGGAACTGAGTGAGCAGTTTCTTTGTAAGGGCTAGATAGGCCTCCATCCTGTCGTCCCGGGCTTGGTAGTCCCCAGTTAGTTGGCTTGTCACCAATATTGAGCCGTTGAAAACCACCAATTGTTGGGCTCCGAGGATTTGGGTACTATTTAGTCTCGTTATTAGGGCTTCGTACTCAGCTTCATTGTCTATTGCTTTGAAGTATAGGGTCAGAGCTTGTTCTATGACCAGTCCTTCTGGCGATTGGAGGACTACGCCGGCGCCAGCTCTCTTGGAAGTAAATGAGCTGTCGAAGAAGACTTTCCATGCCGAGTCAAGGGCTTGGCTCCGAGATAGTTCATCGACCTCGGTGACTTCGTTTTCATGCCCTCTGCCCCCAGTTCGGTGCCGAGCTGGGTTGATGCCGAGCTCGGAGAGACGAAATCGACAATAAAATATGCCAAAATCTGGGCCTTGATCGCAGTCCTGGGCTGATATTGGATATCATACTGTCCTAGTTTGACTGCCCACTTAGAGATTCTACCTGAAAAGTCAATTGTTTTGAAAATAGACCTGAGTGGGTGCTCTGTAATAACCACAATGGTGTGAGACTGGAAGTAATAAGAGAGCTTGTGAAAGGCACTGACGAGTGCCAACGCGAGCTTCTTGAGCAGGAGGTATCTGGTCTCGGCGTCAAGAAGGATCTTGCCCGTGTAATAGACCGGCTTTTGCAGCTTATCTTCCTCTTTAACGAGGAGAGAGCTCACCGCATGATCTGAGACCGCCAGATACAAGTACTACGTCTCTCCTCGAGTTGGAGTAGAGAGCAAGGGTGGCGAAGACACTACACCAAAAATAAAAAATTGGTACGGATTACCGTTCCTAATCTGTGTGTTCCTAATCCGTTCATCCGTTCCAATTTCCTATTTTTGGAACGGATTAACGGATTAGGAACGTTTTAGGAATGGATGAACGGATTAGGAACACATGGATTAGGAGCGGTAATCTGTTCCAATTTCCCGTTTTTGGTATAGTGAGAGAGATAGGTTTTGTGTGCCTGCAGTGCTTGGTCGCACTCAGGGGTCCATTGAAATTTTAGGTTTTTTCTTAAAAGCTTAAAGAAAGGCCTGCACTTATCTGATGATCTGCTGATGAATCGATTGAGTGCGGTGGCCATGCCTATCAGCTTTTGAACTTCCTTTGTGGTTGTCGGGCTCTGGACTTCCAGGATCGCCATGATCTAGTCTGGATTGGCCTCTATTCCTCTCCGTGTAACTAAGCTTCCGAGGAATTTGCCGAAAGCGACGCCGAAGGCGCATTTGGAGGCATTCAACTTGAGCTTGAACTCCCTGAGTATGTCGAAAACTTGAGCCAAGTCCTGCTAGATGGTCATGAGACTGCTTAGATTTGACGACCATGTCGTCAATATACACTTCGACAGCCTTGCCGAGATGAGCCTGGAACATCTTGGTGACGAGCCGCTGGTAGGTTGCCCCTACGTTCTTCAATCCAATGGGCATTACTCTGTAACAATAAGTGCCTCGGGGCGTTATGAACGCAGTTTTCTCCTCGTCTGGCTCATGTATTGGGATCTGGTGGTAACCTCGATAGGCATCGAGGAAACTCATCCTATCGTGGCCAGCGGTGGCATCGATCATCTGATCGATCTTCGGGAGTGGGAAGCTGTCCTTCGGGCAAGCTTTATTGAGGTTGGTGAAATCGACGCACACTCTCCACTTGCAGGTTTTCTTCCTGACAACCGCCGTGTTGGCTAACCAGACTGGGTATTGGACCTCTCTGATTGCTTCAGCTTCCAGCAATCAGTCGACCTCTTCAGCCACGGCTTCTGTCTGTGGCAAACCTGATCTGCGGGCTTTTTGCATCATGGGCTTGTGTTTAGGATCCACGTTCAGTTTGTGACACATGACCTCGGGGTCGATACCAGGCATTTTGCTCGGAGTCCAGTCGAATACATCTCTGTTTCTCATCAAGAATTTAGAAAGCTCAGACCTTTCGGGATCGGCAAGCTAGCTACCGAGCAGGAAGAACCTGTCCGGGTCGAGCAGATCAATCCTGATCTCGGCTAGATCTTCGACACTTTTCTTTTCTGGGCTTTTGCCGATCTCGTCCAGCTCCTTTTCAAGTTCTGCCATATGTACCTGCCCCGGCTCCTTTTCTCCAGGAACTACGACCATCATGCACTGCCTGGCCATCTGTTGGTCTCCTTCCACAGTGATCACATCCACCCTGCCATCTTTGTTCTTCAACAGGAACTTAAGATTTTGGTGAAGAGTGGAGGGAATGGCCTCCATGTTGTGGAGCCAAGTTCTTCCCATAATAGCATTGTAGGGAGAGGGGGCGTCTACCACGAGCAAGTCGGTCATTACGGAGGCTCCGCCCACTGGGGTTTCTAAAGTGACCTTCCCTTTGGGGTAGACTGGCTTGGCGCTAAATCCTATCAAAGGCATACGAGCCTCCTGCAAGTCTGCTTCCGAGAGTCCCATCTTTTTGAAATAGCCGAAATAGAGGATTTCTGACGAACTGCCGGAATCGACGAGGATCCTCTTCACTGTGAAGTCCTGCAGCTTCAATGTAAGGAGCAGTGGATCGTTATGAGGGAGCTGGACTCCTCAAGGTCCTTATCCAAAAAACAGATCGTAGGGTGCTTGCGCCATGCTTTCTTTGATGCTGATCCGAGCTCGGCTCTCATTATTTCCTTTCCATGAGAGGCCCGCCTGGCCTTGGCATGAGCCTGAGTATTGCTCTTTGGGAGAGCGATAGGTGCTAGGTGGATGACATTGATGATTTTTTTCTGATCCATCGCTGTCCGGATCCTTGTCGCCACTTTGATGATTTCGGCTGCTGATAGCATCACCTGCTTTAATATGATCCTTCAGGTGACCCTATTTGATGAGCTTTTCCAGGTGTGATTTCAAGATCCTGCACTCCTCGGTTTTGTGCCCATTTTGTTTGTGGTAGGCACAAAACCTGCTCTGGTCTCGGGAGGAGGGATCACCCTGCATGGGCTGAGGCCAGCAGAAGTACGGTTGCTTCTTGATTTTGTTCATGATCTGATGGATTGGCTCCTTGAAGATGGTGTTCACAGCTTGGTAGGGATTAGAAGAAGGTCTGGGCTTCCTGCTACCTCCAGATTTGGATGTCGGGACTTTTGCCGAGGTGGCCGAAACCCAAGCCTAGTCCGGCTCCTCTTTCCTGAATGGCTTCTTGTCCCTCTTATGAGGCTGATCACTCTTGTCCCTACGCCCAACGTCGTGGCTCTCTCGGGCTCGAATATCGTCTTCTTCCTGAGCTATGTACCATTTCACCCTGGACATGAACGCCGGCATGGAGGTTCCAGGATCCCCGACCAAGTCTTTTCTGAGCTCGTTACCTGGTAACAGAGCGTTCTGAAAGGCAAAGATCGCTACTTCGTCTTTAGATCCCTCGATCTGACTGTACGTTGTCCAGAATCGTTTGGCAAACTGGTGGTATTCTCGCTCTGCTTCATCTTCAGGGCTAATATATCAGCGTCGGTTTTGGGAACGACACTGTAAGCCTGAAATTCCTTCAGGAAGGAGAGCTGGAGCTGCCACCAGCTCGAGACAGATCTCTCCGGAAGAGTGCAGAACCATTTCAGAGGGAGGTCACCCAAACTGGAAGAAAGGATTTTACAGTTTAGGTGGCCCTCATCTCGCCTAATAGACATCCTCTGAGAAAAGTACCGGAGGTGAGCGGCAGGATCCGAGACCCCATCGTAGAGGACAAATCACGGAACAAAGAATTTCTTAGGTAGGGAGGAGTCTTTGATCTCTCGAGTTAATGGGGAAACGCCAAGATCGGCGGGGCCACAGACATCCTGTTGATCTCGGGCGAGTCCGGCCATCTCTAAATTGCGCTGGACCGCCAACTTGATGTGCCCGTCGAGCCATTCTTGCCTATCGTTCTTCTCCGGCGATAGGGTCTCTGACTTCCTCTTCGAATGGCCTTGACTGTGACGGCTTCGAGCGCGACCATCTCAGCCGTGATGGCTTCGACTATTGCTCGAACTTTCATCGTGGGCCCGGCTGCGCTTTTCTTTTAGGTAAGTTCTCAGGTCCTCGTGGGAGGAGGCAATCACCCTACTTTGAGAGGCCTTCTTCTCACTCTGGCGTCCTGAAGGTTGCCTTAATGAGGTTGCTCCTCTGGCTCTTAGCTGCTGCTGGAGCTGACGGATTAACTTTTCTTGTTCTTGGATGAGGGTGTTTTGAGCCGCGACATCCCCATCCCTAGTGAAGTGACGTGAATGGTGGGACTTGCTGACTGCTACAAATTTGTCCCTTTGAGGACGCTCCTGTCGCTGTTCATCTCGCCGGGGAGGCATAATCTCCTCCCCCGGGGATGAATCCTCGACTCGCTCTGGGAATAGGACTTGGACGAAGAGGTGTGCTCGGGGCGCTCCTCAACTGCAGCTGCGCCAGACCTTGCCTCAGATTGCCTTTTAGGAGGAGCAACCGGCGACGGGCCTGGGGTGGCGGCAGCTGGATTATCGCTCTTGAGGATTCTCCGCCTGTCTTTCCTTTTGGAGGCATGGTATTTGGGAAGATTGGATTAATGCTTCCCGCAGACGGCGCCAATTGTAAGTGTAAAAAATACAACTCACAAGATTAGAGGGTGCCTGATAAGACTTATCCAAAGGGACTGATGGAGATTAGCTGCTAAGATCCTGAAAGGGGAGAAACAAATAATCAGAGGACCCTGGTTGTAGGCAGCGCAGGGCTCTTCGATGCCTAAGTCAGCACAAAGGTCAAAGGAGAAGAGAGACAGAGTAACACTCAAGAGGGGGTGTGTATGCATACCTTGGTCTTGAAATGCTCTCATATTTATAGAGGATTTTACCTTATATCTTGGAGTGGGCCCACAGATTTGATAGGGGATGATCTCATTAGCCCACAAAGTAATAAATGAGGATCCATCATAGCCCACAATGCATTTATTGCCAGTCCGATTAACCCACATCGCATTAAATGCATGTCATGCTGGGCCTGGTCCTGTCCCAAGTTATTAGCAGTTGAGGTCCCATCAGATCCATCCTCGGGCTCTGCCCTGATCTAGCTACAGCCGCTGGATGCCGCCCTGTCAGCGATCTGGTGAAGATTATGGATGGCTGGGATGGCCCACTTATCTCATTCGTGCATGCCCGTACTTTGCCACATGTCTGATGACGTAGCAGAAGTAGGGAGGCTATCACAATGCTTGTCTCAACCGGCAACCTGACTCCCTTGGCCGGGGTCAGGTGCGTAGTCGGGGTCAGAAGGCGTAGCTGAGGTCAGAGTGCGTAGCTGAGGAAAGTCTGGTCTCTGCCAATGTTCTAACCCCATCGTCAAGGTGTGCTTGGATGGCATGTAGGCGTGCTTAATTGACATCTTATCGCCGAAGTTAACGTAATCTTGGTACCTTAAAAATCACCCCACACAATAACAATCCTAAACTGAATGGGACAGGAACATCTGATCATTGATTGGATGTTCGTGTAATAAAATCCTAGAAAGACCCAAATAAGTGACAGGAAAACAAAAGAAGTCCCATCACGATCGCCAGCCTGTCGGATGTGAATTTCGACCCCCCAAAGAAAGAAAGGAAATTTTGCGTGGGGAAATCTCCATTCATTTATATATGCTATTTTTGGGAGAGAATCCCTCAAGATATCTTTCTTTTGGGAAAGAATCTTTCTAATTTCTTTCTTTTGGTAAGGTTACTAATTAGTAATACTTACATCTTTCTTCTTTCCTTCTCTGGTTTGCTCTCTTCTATAAAAGCAAGGAGGATGTTAGATCTCTTGCTCTTATTGCTTTCTTTTGCAACAGTCCCAAGAGGGCTTCAAGACCAAGAGTTCTTCTTCTTCAAGATCTTCAAGACTGTCTTCTTCTCCTCCATCAATGGCTTCAAGTAAGTTCCATTTTTCAAGAAAACTCCATTGTAGGAAATAGGATGATAAAAAAGTTTTTTTTCACGTGTTTTCCCTTTTTTTTACACTTTTTTCTTTTTCTTTTTTTTCTCATGCTTTCTTTTTTTTTTACAAGTTTTTTCTTCTTTTTTTATGTACGTTTTTTTTTTTTTTTTTTTTGTGGGCCGTACGGACAGATTCCGTACGGCCACGTCGCTTGTGGGCCAGCCCTTCTTTTTTTTTGTTTCCTTTTTTGTTCTTTTCTTTTCCCTTTTTTTTGAGAATCTTTTTTGCTCATCATGATAATGCATTTTTTGGCAAACCAAGATGTTCATGCATGTATTTTTTTTGTAAATTGAATTTGTAGCATGATGTGATAACAAACCTGAAAGTTTTGCACATGTGGGAATTTTGAGCTCTCTGCGATGTTGAGCCATTCTTGATTTTGCGGAGACTTTGAGGTTTCGAAAGTTTGGAGTTTCGGAGCTCGCAGCAATGTTGAGCCCATCTTCAAGCTTTCTATTTCTTTCGGAGTACTTCCTTTTCTTCAGAATTGCCCCGGAATCTTGCCAAAATTTTGCTAGATTTTTTTTAGAGAAATCCTATCATTTTGATGATTGATCTTTTTCTTTTCCAACCCTTGCAGGTGGTTCCTTCAGAACGAAGAAGGGTAAAGTGCCTGCTACAAGCGTACCTCGTTGATCTGCTAGATCTTCTAATTCAGCCATTCAGCAGGCTTGGGAGAAGGTCTAGTATGTTGAGAGAAACCTGGAAGAGTGTGACTCCCGCAACAGAGATGAGATGATGTAGCGACTAATCGTTCTCAAGAGTGAGGAGTTTTATCAGATCATGGTAAGCAACCGTCCTTGAGTGATGGACGATCAGAGGGTTTTGCCCAAGCCTACCTGCTTTTTTGGTGATGCAGTCCCTGATGACATGACATACCAGAGAAGATGTTTTCAGTTCTCTTTCATAGCTCATGGTGAGAAGAAGATTGTTGCTACCTGGTCGACGTTTGATCGCACCGTCTCGATCATGAGCCTTTCTCCCATGTTCTCTAAGAGCGAAGATCCTCCAAGCTGGGTGAAAAGGATAAGTGTAATCAAGACCGGGGTTTTTGTTGGCGGTTCTCCTGGATATGCAGAGAAATCGCCTGCTGACATGTACATGTTGATCCCGGCCAGCGGCTACCAGGGCTCTGATTATCCGTCGGTGGATTTGGGACCGGTGGGCATTGGCATTTTCAGCGGTGACGGCAGCAATTGGGTGAAGCCTTTTCGACTTCGTGGCTGTTTCAATGCTGACTCTGAGTGGAAGTCGTGGGCTGATCATGTGCTACTGGTTGGTGGCGCCGTTTTGAAGGAAGCCGGGATTTTTTATGCGGTCCGCGCCTTTAGGGAGACCGTGATCTTTTCTGACGAGGCCTTCATGGCTATGTTGGAGTCATTCCTTCCACAAATAAATACCTTCATTGTCACGAATGGTGAGATTAGTTTTTCTTTGAAGGAGCTGAGCACCATTACTGGATTGCCTATCCTTGGCAAACTCTATGAAGAGTTCATGCCGATTGACAACGTCCTTGAGGAGCAATCAGAGGAATTCAGGCCTTTGTACTTTCAGCTCGTCGCCTTCTATGATTTTTTAAAGGAGAACGAGGGCTCAAAAGTAAGATCCAGCAGTTGGAAGAGTTTTAGCTCTTCGTCTCCCAACTTCTTTGAAAGTGGGGAGCCTTCTGATAGCATGACCCGGGAAGACAGGGCTAAGGATCCGGGTTCGAAGAAGATTTCGGCTATGCAAGAAGCGTTGAGAGATTTCTTTGCGAGTACAAACGCCATATATCCTGACATTGCACTGCGGAGAGATCTCACTGTTTACCTCACTTATTGGCTAGGTGAGGCCATTTTTGCTGGAGGATATGGAACGCACATCAGGTCATATTGTATTTTTTCGGCTTGTCAGATGGCATTTGGAGAGCAGCTCGCTTTGGTGCCAGCTCTTTACTCCTATCTGTGTACCGAACTGTAGGCTGCTGCTTTTTTGGTTCGGCTTGGGCTCCCTATGAATAGGGTATTTTCAACTCATATCTTTTATTCATGGTTTGTATACCACTGTCCTTGCTTCCACCGGCTGGGTACTGCACAGGATAAAGATCCTCTAATGATTTGATAGGCTAAGGGCAAAGCCGTGTTCGAATCGCTTTTGTTTGCCTGCATGAGGATCAGACGATTCAGCGACGTCGAGATGGGCCAGTCTTCAATGAAGCTTTCTCCGGAGTTGCGGAAGAAGGCTTTTGATTTTGGTGCCTCCCTTGACTCAACTAGGGTGGGGTCGGGAAGGCATTACTCCTTGACAAATGCATAGAAGGAGTGGCTTTTCAGCATACGTGTCGGCACGATGGTGTACCGTAGACATCTTTTTGTCAATATCCAACCGTATGTGCCTTCTCGCTTTGCACTGCAATTAGGCTTTTCTTAAGGCGTTGTTGGAGCGCCTTCGAGTATGGTGAAACATTTTGGAGGTTTGTAGGATGGCAGAAATGCATGGGCCTTTTATATTGCTGAAGACACTGCTGCCATGATTTGTTATCCTGTGTTGTCGACTTTTCGAACTGCCGGCTTCACGAAGTGGTTCGCGGAGAGCTTTTCGGCATATCGAACGCTTTCCAAGAAGGAGCTTGATGCAAAGCTGTCTTCTGGAAAAGGCATTGGAAAGTCGGATGGCGTCCGGCGAGAGGAAGTTTGGGCCTTCCTTTCTGGAGAGAAGCACAAGATAGGCTATCTCAGTGACCAGGGCGTCATTGGTCCTGAAGCTGTCCGGGAGGTACCTAATGAGGCCCTAGATCAGCTAGAACATGATGAAGCTGAGCTTGATGCTTGGATACAAGCGGCACAGAGGTGAGCTTCGGTGGAGTCTAATGGCAAGAGTAGATCATCCGGTGAGGAGTCAAGTGGGAACCCTGACTCTGACGGTGGGGCAGGTTCTTCTAGGAGGTGAGCCCACAGGGGTAAGAGGAAGAGGAGTCATCATAGCAGCGAGGGGCCACATGAGGACTCTCCTAACATAGAAGTCGCTCTTACTATCAATGAGGAGCTGCCAGGAATGCTGACTGAGCCTCCGAAAAGAGGAGCCGAGAAGAAGAGACCGCCGGTGAAGGTATGATTCTTCTTCTTTCTCTTTTTATTTCTTTCATGGAATTTTCCATGTCTTGATTTGCTTTCTCCCCCTGCTGCTCTTTTTTTTAGCAGCGGATGAAGATTTGGCGATGCCTGAGGTTCCTGCCGAGGAGGCGGTGACGGATCCAGTTTTGGCACAAGAAGAACCAAGGGACTATGGAGTGATTCCAGAATCTCCAACTAGTATTTCCACTTTTTGCTTTCTTTTTTTTTTGTCTGTTACTTGGTTTGTTAACATTTTTCTTGTCAGCTGACTTGCCACAAGATTTCGATGACTTTGAACCATCCATGGATGCAAATGTTAACAATGCTTCCGATGAGTTCATGGAGGAAGAGAGTGTTTCGCCAGTCGTCGAAGAAGGTATTTTATAGTAATAACTATGATAATGATTTTTTTTAAACATGATCATATTCATACATTTTTGTGTTTCTTTGGCAGGTTTTGAAGCGACAGAGGAGAGTCCATTGCTTCCTTTAAGACCAGAGCAAGGGATGCCAGAGGTTGATCCGATGGTAGAGACTTCTGCAACCAATTCTGACACGGTGGAGGGGGTACCTCGTGCTGAGATTCTCTCCCCAGCAGCTCCGACTGGAAAGAGTTCTTTTGTTCCTCTTCCAACGGAGCATGACATGAGCAGCCGACCGACGGAGCGGGGCGAATCTTCAGCTGGGCCATTTTCTTCTTTTTACGAAGAAGGTGGTGGTGCGGGTTCTGAACTCTTGGATTAAGACTCTCCTTGCTAGACACTTGGATGCCAGATTTGGCATGATCCAGCATGTGTAGGAATCCTCGGTGATGCCGAAGAGGCTGATCTGGATGTCACAAGTGCCAAGGCGATCGTTGATAGGATCATTGCACCGGTTGACAAGTGGTTTGAGACCATAGGTTTTGCTGACGACCAGTTCTTCAAGGAGATGTTCCTGGACCCTACTGATAAGGCTAAGTTTGACCTAAATGAGGCTACACAAAGCAGGAAGTAGCTAGTCCGAAAGAAGAACTTAGAAGAGCTAGCTATCATTGGGCTGACACATGACCTTAACATCCTTGATAGGGAGGTCGATGAGGCCAGGAAGCATCTTGAGTATTTAAAGGCACAAGTCGCTGCCAAGTGGGCTGCATAACAGAGGCTCGTGATAGGGAGAGTGCTCTGATTCACCGGGTTGAAAATGTTAATCGATTTCTTGAAAGGAAGTTTCAAGAGGACAAACAATGGCAAACTACTTAGGATAAGCTTCCCGGTGTGAAAGAAGGGTTGCAGTCTTCTCCAGCATCTCATGGCAAGTTCCTAAAGAAGCGTGCCTTGGAAACTATGACGGCTGAGGCCAAGAGTTTGCTTGAGGAGCTCAAATTTTGGCTGGAGACCATTTTTGGTTGACTTCCTGATCTTTTGTAGCAGAAACTATCCTTCTTCTTGTTTTTTTTTTGGTACTCTCTCTTTTTTTTGTAGTGCTTTGTAAACACTTTTTTTTGGTACCACAAGTATTTTTTGGTACTCTTTTTTTTTTGTTTTACCTACGCTCACTTAAATCTTTTTGGGATGAAAGCAATTGCTAAATGGGATGTTTTTTTTTGTTTTCCCTATGCTCACTTAAATCTTTCTATGATGAAAGCAATTGCTAAATGGGATTTGATCAAAAACTTGACATTTTGTAAAAATCTTTTGTCAAATGATTATTTTGGCATGGGAGCCAGATTTTTGTCGCATGGAAGCCGATTTTGGCATGAGAGCCAGTTTTTTGTGGCATTGATAGCCGATTTTGGTGGCATTTATAACCGGGTTTTTTGAAAGCCAAGTTTTGGTTGGTGGCATTGATAGCCGGTTTTGTTTTATGGCATTGGTAGCCAGGTTTTGGTGGCATTTATAGCTGGTTTATGGCATTTATAGCCGATTTTGGTTTTCAAAAAATGCAAGTATCGACTAAAAGTCGCCTCCCTGCTGAATGGTCTTACAAGTATTGATGGAATGTCACATCCTTGCTCATTTGGTTGCGAATATCGATGGAATGTCGAATCCTCACGGATTTCGGTGCAAGCATCGATGGAATGTCAAATCCTGGCGGATTAGGGTCAAACGTTGTCGGTTTGACACGAAACTTGATGTGGAGCCTTTTGGATATATTTTGAGACCATCCATCGGCTCTGATCGAAGATTTGGTGTCTCCGATGCTTTCGCCGCCGGGAGCTCCTTTTCAACTACCGGAGAAGCGAAGTTAGGCCAAATGATTTTGAAATGGCCCGAAACTTCT
This sequence comes from Litsea cubeba, assembly GCA_012931725.1. Lineage (NCBI taxonomy): Eukaryota > Viridiplantae > Streptophyta > Magnoliopsida > Laurales > Lauraceae > Litsea > Litsea cubeba. The sequence goes on from CM022944.1 coordinate 85,726,413, forward strand.
TATGTACTCCTCTTTTGGCTGTCTTAAAGGATCTTGCAGTTTTTGTTTGATTCTGACAAGATTTGATTTTTTGGAAGTAGCATTGCCTATTTATGGCATGTTGCGACTTCATGTAGCTTTTTGTATCTTGAAGAAGCAAGGTGACATTTTTGGTGTCAACAAATGCCCCCTCGAGGTGCAGCGACGAGTTGCTTAACTTTTGTAGTCAATGTGCCTCGAAGAGATTTTGTGAAGGAGAGCTTGTGACTTGACCAAGAGTCTTTGAGCAGTCTTTCTTTTGGTATTTGTAGCCTTTTGAGCTTCCAGGGGAATTTTATGGTAGTGAAAGGGATCACGTACCATCTCGAGGCAGAGTTTTGAAAATGACATCAGGGATGTGGATTTGGGTTTTGACCTTGTGACCTTACAGGCTGTATGTGGCAGGTTAGGGGGTCGGGTTTGGTTTTGACCGTGTGACCCAACAAGCTGTATGTGGAATGTTGGGGGACCAATTTTGGTTTTGATCTTGTGACCTAACAAGCTGTATGTGGCAAGTTAGGGGATCAGGTTTTGGTTTTGGTCTTGTGACCTAACAAGTTATATGTGGCAAGTTAGGAGACCAGGATTTGGTTTGGATTTTTGCAGAATGTCAATTTCAAGATTTTGGCTCAATTTGGTAGATGAGGGTGGATGGTTTGATTTTTGGAAGCTCATGGGGCTTGGAATTCTCTTTTGTATGGTCGAATCAACTCAAAAGAGGCATGGAACCATTTTTGTATGCTCTTGGTAAGAGGGATTTCTCTTTGATTAAAAGCCCAAATTTTTTTTTTTTTAGTGCCTAGGTGATCAAACCTGGCTCATATGGGCTAACCCATGGGACCTTAAGCTTTTGAAATGGCTTAGATCTCATATGGTGTCATTTTCATAAAGAATATCAAAAAATATCTCCTTTGGATAGAGAATATCTAAGAATATCTTTACTTGGAGAGAATCTCTCATGTTCCCTTTATTTTGGGAGAGAATATCTCAAGATATCTTCCTTTGGGAAAGAATCTTTCATTGATCCTATCTTTTGGGAGAAAATCTCTCATTGATTTCTTTTTGGGAGAGAATCCCTCGAGCTATCTTTCTTTTAGGAAAGAATCTTTTTAATTTCTTTCTTTTGGTAAGGGTACTAATTAGTAACACTTACCTCTTTCTTCTTTTCTTCTTTGGTTTGCTCTCTTCTATAAAAGCAAGGAGGAGGTTGGATCTCTTGCTCTTATTGCTTTCTTTTGCAACAATCCCAAGAGGGCTTCAAGACCAAGAGTTCTTCTTCTTCAAGATCTTCAAGACTTTTCTTCTTCTTCTCCATCAATGGCTTCAAGTAAGTTCCCTTTTTGAAGAAAACTCCATTGTGGGAAAAATAAAAAGTTTTTTCCTTTTTTTTCACGTGTTTGCTCATCTTTTTTTTACACGTTTGGTTTTTTTTTTTTTGCTTTCTTCCTTTTTTTTTGGATGTTTTTTTTCCTTTTGTGGGCCGTACGAACAGATTCGTACGGATCTGGCCGTACGGCCACGTGGCCTATGGACCAGCCCCTTTTTCTCTCTCTCTTTTTTTCGAGAAAGTTTCTTTTCTTTAGTTTTTTTTTGCTCATCATGATAATGCATTTTTTTGGGCAAACCAAGATGTTCATGCATGTATATTTTTTTTGTAAATTGAATTGCAGCATGATGTGATAGCATACCTGAAAGTTTTCACAAATTTGGGAATTTGGAGCTCGCAGCGATGTTGAGCCCTTCCTGATTTTGTGAAGACTTTGAGGTTTCGAAAGTTTGGAGTTTCGGAGCTCGCAGCAATGTTGAGCCCATCTTCAAGCTTTCTATTTCTTTCAGAATAATTCTTTTTCTTTGGAATTGCCCCGGCATCATGTCAAAATTTTGCCAGATTTTTTTTTAGCGAAATCGTGTCATTTTGATGATTGATCTTTTTCTTTTCCATCCTTTGCAGGTGGTTCCTCCAGAACGAACAAGGGTAAAGAGCCTGCTACCAGCGTACCTCGTCGATCTGCTAGATCTTCTAATACGGCCGTTCAGCAGGCCTGGGAGATGGTCCAGTATGTTGAGAGAAATCTGGAAGAGTGCGACTCCCTCAACAGAGATGAGATGAGGCAGCGACTGATCGCTCTCAAGGGAGAGCATTTTTTTAAGATCATGGCAAGCAGTCGTCCATGGGTGATGGAAAAACAGAGTGTTTTACCCAAGCCTACCTTCTTCTTTGGTGATGCCGTCCCTGATGACATGACATACCAGAGGAGATGTTTTCAGTTCTTTTTCACAGCAGATGGTGAGAAGAAGACTGTTGCTACCCGGTCAACGTTTGATCGCACCGTCTCGATCATGAGCCTTACCCCCACGAGCTCTAAGAGGGAAGATCCTCCAAGCTGGGTGAGAAGGACAAATGTAATCAAGACTGGGGTTTTTGTTGGCGGTTCTCCTCGATATACGGAGAAGTCGCCTGCTGACTTAGACATGTTAATGCCGGCCAGTGGTTACCAGGGCTCTGATTATCCATCGGTCGATTTGAGTCCGGTGGGCCTTGGTATTTTCAGCAGTGACGGCAGCAATTGGATAAAGCCTTTTCGACTTCATGGCCGTTTTAATGCTGACTCCAAGTGGAAGTCGTGGACTGATCGCGTCCTGCTGATTGGTGGCGCCATTTTGAAGGAAGCCGGGATTTTTTATGCGGTCCATGCCTTTAGGGAGACCGTGATCTTTTCCGACGAGGCTTTCATGGCTATGTTGGAGTCATTCCTTCCACAAACCAATACCTTCGTTGTGACGAATGGTGAGATTGGTTTCTCTTTGAAGGAGCTGAGTGCCATTACTGGATTGCCCATCCTTGGCAAACTCTATGAGGAGTTTATGCCGATCGACAGCGTCCTTGAGGAGCAGTCTGAGGAGTTCAGGCTTCTTTACTTTCAGCTTGTCGCCTTCTATGATTTTTTGAAGGAGAATGAGGGTTTGAAAGTTAGATCCAGCAGTTGGAAGAATTCTAGCTCTTCGTTCCCCAACTTTTTTGATAGCAAGGAGTCTTCTGATAGTGTGACCCAGGAAGCCAGGGCTCAGGATCCAAGTTCGAAGAAGATCTTGGCTATGCAAGAAGAGTTGAGAGATTTATGTGCGAGTACAAATGCCATATGTCCTGACATTGCACTGCGGAGAGATCTCACTATTTACCTCACTTATTGGCTTGGTGAGGCTATTTTTGCTGGAGGAGATGGAACGCACATTAGGCCGCATTGTATTTTTCCGGCTTGTCAGATGGCATTTGGAGAGCAGCTTGCTTTGGTGCCAGCTCTTTACTCCTACCTGTGTACCGAACTACAGGCTGCTGCTTTTTTGGTTCAGCTTGTGCTTCCCATGAACAGGGTATTTTCAGCCCACATCTTTTATTCATGGTATGTGTATCACTGTCCTTGGCTTCCACCGGCTGGGTGCTGCACAGGATGATGATCCTCTGATGATTTGGCTAGCTAAGGGCAAAGCCATGTCCGAATCACTTTTGTTTGCCCGCATGAGGATCCGACGGTTCAAGGACGTCAAGATGGGGCAGTCTTCAGTGAAGCTTTCTTTGGAGTTGCGGAAGAAGGCCTTTGATTTTGGTGCCTCCCGAGACTCTACCAGGGCGGGGTCGGGAAGGCATTACTTCTTGACGAACGAAGAGAAGGAGTGGCTTCTCAGCATACGTGTCAACACGATGGTGTACCGTAGACATCTTTTCGTCGACATCCAGCTGTATGTACCCTCTCGCTTTGCTTTGCAGTTAGGCTTTTCTCAAGGCGTTGTTGGAGCGCCTTCAAGCATAGTGAAGCGCTTTGGAGGTTTACCGGACGGGAGAAATGCATGGGCCTTCTATAGTGCTGAAGACACTACAGCCATGATCTCTTATCCTGTGTTGTCGACTTCCCGGACTGTCGGCTTTGCGAAGTGGTTCGTGGAGAGCTTTTCGGCATATCAGGGGCTTTCCAAGAAGGAGCTTGATGTGAAGCTGGCATCTAGAAAGGGCCTTGGAAAGTCGGATGGCGTCCAGCGAGAGGAAGTTTGGGCCTTCCTTTCTGGAGAGAAGCACAAGATAGGCTTTCTCGGTGACCAGGGCGTCATTGGTTCTGAAGCTGTTCGAGAAATACCTGATGAGGCTTTAGAGCAGCTAGAACAGGAGGAAGCCGAACTTGATGCTTGGATGCAAGTGGCACAGAGGCAAGCTTCCGTGGAGTCTACTGATAAGGGTAGACCATCCAGTAAGGAGTCAAGTGGGAGACCTGACTCTGATAGCAGGGCAGGTTCCTCTAAGAAGTGAGCCCGCAGGAGTAAGAGGAAGAGGAGTCATCATCGCAGCAAGGGGCAATATGAGGACTCTCCTGACATAGAAGTCCCTCTTATTATTAATGAGGATATGCCAGTGGATGCTTACGAGCCTCCAGAGAAGAGAAGCCGAGAAGAAGAGACCGTTGGTGAAGGTATGATTATTCCACTTTAGGTATGATTATTCCACTTTCTCTTTCCATTTTTTTTCATGGGATTTTTCCATGTCTTGATTTGTATTCTCTCCCTGCCGCTCCTTTTTTTTAGCAGAGGAAGATTTGGCGATGCCTGAGGTTCTAACCGATGAGGTGGTGACAGATCCTGTCGGGGCACCTGAAGAAGAACCGAGGGACTCTAGAGTGAATCCAGAATCTCCAATTGGTATAACTTCTTTTGCTTTCTTTTTTTTTGTGTCTGTGACTTGGTTTGCTAACATTTTTCTTGTCAGCTGACTTACCACAGGATTCCGATGACTTTGAACCATCGATGGACACAAATGTTGATGATGCTTTCGATGAGTTCATGGAGGAAGAGAGTGTTCCGCTAGTCGTCAAAGAAGGTATTTTGTAGTAATAACCCTGATAATGATTTTCAAACAGGATCATATTCATACCTTTTTGTGTTTCTTTGGTAGGTTTTGAGGTGACAGCAGAGAGTCCGTTGCTTCCTTCAGAACCAGAGCAAGGGATGCCAGAGGTCGATCCAGAGGTAGAGGCTCCTGGGACCAGTTCTGACACTGTTGAGGAGATACCTCGTGCTGAAATTCCTTCTCCAACAGCTCCAACTAGAAAGAGTTCTTTTGTTCATCTTCCAACGGGACATGACATGGGCAGCCGACCGACGAAGCGGGGTGAATCTTCAGCTGGGCTATCTCTTCTTTTTGCGAAGAAGGTGGTGGTGCGGGTTCTGAGCTCTTGGATTGAGACTCTCCTTGCTGGACACTTGGATGCCAGATTTGGCATGATCCAGTATGTGCGTGAGATTCTCGGTGATGCCGAAGAGGCTGGTCTGGATGTCACAGGTGCCGAGGGCGATCGTTGATAAGATCATTGAGCTGGGTGACAAATGGTTTAAGGCCATGGGTTTGGCTGATGACCAGTTCTTCAAGGAGATGTTCCTGGATCCTGCTGATAAAGCTAAGTCTGACCTGGATGAGGCTACACAAAGCAGGAAGCAGATAGTCTAAGAGAAGAACTTAGAAGAGCTAGCCATCATTGGGCTGACACATGACGTTAACATCCTTGATAGGGAGGTCGATGAGGCCAGGAAACGTCTTGAGCATCTGCAGGCACAAGTTGCTGCCAAATGGGCTGCAATAACAGAGGCTCGCGACAGGGAAAATGCTCTGATTCGCCGAGCTATCGATGCTGATCGAGTTCTTGAAAGGAGGTCTCAAGAGAACAAATAATGGCGAACTGCTCGGGATAAGCTTCCCTGTGTGAAAGAAGGATTGCAGCATTCTCCAGCATCTCATGGCAAGTTCCTGAAGAAGCGTGCCTTGGAATCCCTGATGGCTGAGGCCAAAAGTTTGCTTGAGGAGCTGAAATCTTGGCTGGAAACCATTTTTGGCTGAGCTCCTTTTTTTTTTTTTTTTGTAAAAGAAACTATCCTTCTCTCCTTCTTTTTTTGGTACCACATGTATTTTTTTGGTACTTTTTTTTGTAGTGCTTAGGAACACTTTCTTTTTTTTTTTTGGTACCGCATGTATTTTTTGGTACTCTTTTTTTTTCCCTACGCTCACTTAAATCTTTTTATGATGAAAGTAATTGCTAAATGGGATGTTTTTTTTTGTTTTTCCTACGCTCACTTAAATCTTTTTGTGATGAAAGTAATTGCTAAATGGGATGTTTTTTTTTTTGTTTTCCCTACGCTCACTTATATCTTTTTGTGATGAAAGTAATTGCTAAATGGGATTTGATCAAAAGCTTGTCATTTTGTGAAAATCTTTTGTCAAATGATTGTTTTGGCATGGAAGCCAAATTTTTGTTTGTGGCATGGAAGCCAATTTTTGGCATGAGTGCCAACTTTTGTTTTTTTGTGGCATTAATAGCCGATTTGTGGCATTGATAGCCGGTTTTGGTGGCATCTATAACCGGGTTTGTGGCGTTGATAGCCGGGTTTTTTGAAAGCCAATTTTTTTTTATTTTGTGGTATTGATAGCCGGTTTTGTTTTGTGGCATTGATAGCCGGTTTGTTTTGGTGGCATCTATAGCAGTTTTGGTTTTCAAAAAAACAAGTATCGACTAAAAGTCACCTCCCTGCTGAATGTTCTTGCAAGTATCGATGGAATGTTGCATCCTTGCTCATTCGGTTGCGAGTATCGATGGAATGTCGCATCCTCGCGGATTCGGGTGCAAGTATCGATGGAATGTCGCATCCTTGTTTATCAAAAATTTTGGTTTTGCGGGTACTGACTTGATGTCGTTTCCCTACGATTTTTGAAATTTGTGGTTTTCTCAAACCTCTTAGGTCATGGATATCAACTCAAATGTTGCATCTCCATGGTTTTGGATTTTGCAAGTATCGACGAAATGTCGCTTCCCTGCTATTTTGGAAGTGTCGAACGTGATTCGCATGCTTCCGATTCGTGCGAGTATCGACTAAGCGTTGCTTCCCCGCAGTTTTTTGAAAAAACCTTTTTTTTTTTTGTTTAAAGACACGAGGGCCATGAGTTTTGAGCTAAAACCATTTAGGCGGTAAAAGGTAGGGTGGACTAGGGTGGAAATCCCTGAATCCGGATTTTGTTTCAAACCATGAATTTTGGGTTCAAGGGTTGAAAATTTTGGTTAAGTTAGGAAAGGTTCCTAAACTTGGATTTTTGAACAATGAAACGATGAAAGTAAGCATTGTTTAAATTTCTAGAAATTTCAACATTTGACATAAAATTCTAAAAAAGGTGGGTTTAGCGAGTGTATACCTGGAAACCGGTTTTGGCCATACGGGCATTGCTCTTACCCAGTTGGGTAAGTCTTCAAGGGTAGTACCGCTTTAAGAACTTGTCATTGATGGGCAGCATACATCTGTCACCTTCCATGTTTAGGAGTGCGTATGCGCCGTTGGAGAATACCTTGTCGATGACGTAGGGTCCCTCCCATTTTGGCTCAAATTTGCCTTTGGACTTGTGAGCGAAGACCATTGGTCTTTTTACCGCAAGAACCAAGTCACCCTTTTTGTAGGCGCGTTGCCTGACCTTTTTGTCGAAAGATCTTGCCATGCGTGCTTGGTAAAGTTCAATGCTTTGTTGAGCTTCGAGCTGTCTCTCATCGAGATTGTCCAGCTCATGGAGTCGCAATTTGACATTGTTTTCTTGAGTCATGTCATTTTGAAAGGATACCCTCAAGGAAGGAAATTGTACTTCTAAGGGCACGACAGCTTCGCATCCATAGACCAAGGAAAATGGTGTGCTATGGGTTGGTCCTCGAACGGTGGTTCGATAGGCCCACAAAGCTTCAGACATTTTGTCGCTCCAGTCTCTTTTGTGACTAGAGACTATCTTCTTGAGGATTTTGCAGAGTGTCTTGTTGAAAGCTTCTGCTAATCCGTTTGCTGCCAGATCGTATGGAGTCGAAGGACAGCTTTGGATTTTGTATTTGTCGCAGAACCTGTAGAATTGATGATCCCGGAATTATGGTCCGTTATCATGGACGAATCTTTTGGGTATGCCGAAATGACAAATGATGTTGGTGCGCAGGAACTGAAGGACTAATAAGGTCTTCATTTCGTTGAACGCAAATGCTTCTGACCACTTAGAGAAATAATCCGTAGCTGCAAAGATGAAGCGATGACCTTTGCTCGAAGGGGGAGAAATAGGACCTATGATGTCCATACCCCAGGCTTCGAAAGGCCATGAAATCGTTGTAGGATGTAGCCATTCTGGAGGCATGTGAATGCAATCTCCATGAACTTGGCATTGTTGGCACTGCTTAGCAAATTTCATTGCGTCAGCTACCATGGTAGGCCAGTAATAACCTAACCTTTTTATCTGATCATAGAGCTTGGGACCAGCCTGATGAGCTGCGCAAAGACCAGCATGAACTTCTTTGAGTGTTTCTTCGGCCTCTTGTTGTGACAAGCAGCGTAGAAGTACTCCGTTGAAGGATTTCCTGCAAAGGATTTTTGAAGGAATATCCAAATGAAAGCTTGGGGTTCGCCTTTGGATGCTTACCCGTTCTTTTGGATCTTCAGGTAGGATTCCAAACATAATGTAATCAATGAACGGATCCCTCCAGTCGCCGACTGAAGGTTAAAGGATTGAAATCCGACTTCCAATCACTTGGTGGCATTCAGCAACTACTTGATGTGTGTTAAAAGGAGGAAGGATTCTTCTTTCGCACGCTGTGATTTGCATGTTTTCCCCTTCCTGGATTGCCATAGATGCGGCAAGTCCAGCCAGGGCATCTGCACGTATGTTTTCACCTCTACGAATGTGGGTGATGTGACAGATATCAAACTTTTGCAGAAGCGATTATGCTTTGTTGTAGTAAGGCAGCAAATCTGGCTTCCTGACTTCAAATTTTTGATTCATCTGGTCGACGATCAGTTAAGAGTCTTCAAAGACTTCCAGCATGGTGATACCGGATTCGATGGCGAGTTCCAATCCTAGGATCAGAGCTTGATATTCAGCTGCATTATTTGTGCATGGTTCCAGTAGCTAGAAAGCGTGTGGAATCATGTATTTGTCGGGGCTAACAAAGAGGATGCCACCTCCCGAGATCAGCTGTCTTTTTTCATTTGTCCTAGTTGCACCGTCAAAGTACATGTCCCAGGAGGCACTTTGCGAAAAAGTCTCCATATTGTAGACTGGTTCGTCTGGGAGATCATCTCTGAGTGGAGAATCTTTAGGCAATGGATGCTCTGCGAGAAAGTCCGCTAGAGCTTGCCCTTTGATCGCCTTTTGCAGTACATACCATATATCAAATTGTTATAGAAGGATGGACCATTTTGCCAGTCGGGCATTGAGAGAACCTGCCTTTGTGACAAGGACCTTCAAGAAGTTGACCCTCGAGACTAGGTAGACTGTGTTGGAAAGCAAGTAGTGATGCAGCTTTTGTACGGCGAACATCACTGCAAGACATTCTTTTTCGACTGGAGAGTAGCGATGCTCTGCACCTACTAGCATGCGGCTGAGGTAATATAGAGCAGCTTCTTTTCTTTCATCATTTTCTTGTGCAAGCAAACTCCCAGAGAGTGATCAAGGGCTCTTGTGTACAAGATGAATGGTTTTCCAGTGGTAGGAGCAGCTAACACTGGAGGTTTTGTCAGGTATGACTTGATATCTTGGAAAGCAGCTTCACAGTCAACATCCCAGACAAAGTTTACGCCTTTTTCATCAACCGGGAGAATGAACGGCATTTCCCTGAAAGATTGGAGATGAACCGTCTGATGTAGGCCAATCTCCCTTGAAGCCCTTTGAGTTCTCTCAAGGTTCTTGGAGAGGGCATTTCTAGAATGGCTTTGACGTTTATGGGGTCAAGCTCTATTCCAGCTTTCCGAACTAGAAATCCGAGGAACTTACCCGATGAGACTCCGAAGAAACATTTCAGAGGATTCATTCGCAGTTTGTGTTTGCGAAGCCGGAGGAAGACTTCTCGAAGGTCTTCGAGATGATCTTCTTTTGTTTTACTTTTGACGGCGAGGTCATCTACGTAACATTCAACCGTCTTGTGCTGCATATCTTGGAATATCTTCATCATAGCCCTTTGATATGTGGCACCAGCATTTTTCAGACCAAATGGCATGACAGTGTAGCAATACACACCAAATGGGGTCCGAAAGGATGTATGTTTTTCATCCTCATGATGCATCTTTATCTGATTGTAGCCAGAGAAACCATCCATGAATGTCATTCGCTCGAATCCACAGGTATCATCAATCATTACCTATGGTATGGGGAGCGGAAATTCATCTTTTGGGAATGCGCCATTCAGGTCTCTATAGTCAATACAGACCCTGATCTGCCCGTTTTTCTTTGTCGCGGGGACAATGTTGGCCAACCATTCAGGATGTTGTTCCTCACGGATGAAGCCTACTCTTTTGAGTTTTTGAACTTCTTGTTCAATTTTATCCATCACATCTGGACGGAATCTTCTTTGGCCTTGCTTGACAGGCTTGATGTCTTCTTGAAGATTGAGTTTGTAGACCGCTATTTTGGGGTCTAAGCCAGGCATTTCAGCATAAGACCATGCAAAGCAATCAACGAACCCATGAAGAAAGGCGATATACTCGGGTAACTCATCATCCTTTATATTCTTGCTTATGAATACAGGACGTGGGTTATCTGGTGTTCCCAAGTCTTTCTTTTGAACAGGATCTTCTGTTGGAAGGTTCGAATGTGGTTCCTCCACAATATTTTCGGAGGCTTCCAGCTCAACGAAACCTTCTGGGGTTTCAAGGGCATTTCCAGACCAAGGTTTTGTTCCTTTCGACGGGTCTTCTTGATCGGCAACTTTCCCAAGGCTTGCTATGAGATGATCCCAATCGCCTGTTGAAACCGGGTCGAAGTAGGCTACTTCTTTTGGAGATGAGGGTTCATCTGGGTCAAAAGACCACATGTCTGTACCATCGGACAACTCCTCTTCATTCTCTGAGAAAATCGTACCAATTGGATGAGCTTCCTGGATCATTGTCAAGTGACTCATCGAAGAGATATCCAGGGAGATCGATGTCTTCATGGATACGAGATGTTGAGGCTTGGTCAGTAAATTGACTTTTAAGCCTTTGTGTCAACTGTCTCAGGGGAGTGTCGAGATCATACCCTAACCCGTGTGAAGACTTTTCGAAATAGCCGTAGCATTTCCAATCTTCCAGCTGGCTTTTGGTCAAGACGGGCCCCAATGGCATGAGAATACCGTGGCCTTCTCCTAAACCGACTGGGCTTTGAGCGTCATAGCCCATTTTCTTCATAATAGCTTATGCCACAGAACTATATAAGGATAGTTTAGGCATACCTTCATTTTGGAAAGGTTCAAGCATGGAGGTTTGATGAAGAAGCATCCGATCTATGGAAGAAGATCGGCTTTTCCTTTGCTGAAGTTGCTGGAACAACGAAGGAAGCTGACGTAGGATCTTCTATGTCAGAAGTTGTCTCCATTGGAGTAAGAGCAGGCTGAACTTGCTGAGTGTCAGCTTGGCTTGACGATGTGTCGTCTTTTGGCTCTGAATCCGAATCCGTGTCTTGCATGATAGACACGAAAGAGAAAACAAATTTGCCCCCAGGCTTTTGCTTTGCCTTCTTCACTTTAGTTATTATGACCAAAGGCTTTGAAGGTTTGAGGGAGATGATGAAGGGAATTTGAATGCTCTCTTCGGATTTACCGGATGGTTTGTTTTCTTTCGGTGATTGTTGAGGAGCCTTGACTTTATCTTTCTGAAGATTTTCGGCAAAGGGTGCTGTGCGCTTCTCCTCTTCTTCTTTTTCACCTTCATACATTTGTGAGTCTGCGAAGTGGACTTCTTTACCTTTGAAGGGTTTTCTGTCCCCAAAAACTCGATGTATCATGCTGTCGTCGCCAACAAACTTGATGCATTGATGTAAAGTTGAAGGGACAACACCATTCTCGTGGATCCTGGGGCGTTCGAGAAGGATGTTGTAGCATGAAGGGGTTTTTATTGCACACACAGTGACCTCAGAGATAAGATCACCAATCTGCAACTTGAACCTGATTTTGCCAATAGGCCTTTGAGTACTCCCATCATATCCAAAGATAGATACAGATGTGTGGCTAAGTTTGCTGGGTGGGATGCCCATCTCTTCGAGAGCCGAAGTGGAGATGAGGTTGAGTGCAGAACCTGGGTCGATCTGAACTCTGTGCGTAGGCATTTCCTTGATGTACCCTGTGAAGTACAGGGGTCGATTGTGCCTTGTTTCGCCAAATAGGAGGTCGTCCTTTGTGAAGGCGATGGTTGCACTGGCTGCTTTTTTAACCGAGAGGCATTCAATGCATGATCCCTCAGTTTTCTTCTTTTCTCCCTTTGAGGAAGCTTCTGAGTTTTTGACCCGGTAATCCATTTCAATTTGGAGGACTTGCGGGGTATATTTGTCGACATCCTCATTCAACTTTTGTAATTCTGAAATGAGATTATCACGAGTGTGCGGAGACATTCGCAACAAATCTAGGATGTGCAGACGTGCAGGTATGTGCTTGAAGTGTTCAATCAAGTCATACTTGAAAGCCTCCTTAGGGCCTGCATGTTCATCATTGTTGCCACTAAGGGCGCTTACAACATCTTTTCCCGAAGGACTTACATATGTAAAGGAAGATTGGTTGTAATTTTTGTGGTAGTCTCGGCCAGAGCGGGTGCCTTTACCAACTTCGAGAGCTTTTTGAGAAGGGTCTTCGTTTGGAAGATTGTCTTGAGGATCAAGAGGCTGTCGTTTTTCATTTGCTGAGGCTGTATCAGCAGCAGAGTTGCCATCCTCAGTGATTGTGTTGCACGGAGCATTTTCCGGGAATAAGTCCTGAACAGCATCCAGCAACCTTTCTTCTTCGTTGACCAATTCATCGTCCTAAGCATCAATAGCTGGGAATTCTTCAGTCAGGAAGGGTGTGAACTTTGAAGTCACAGTCTCAGGAGAAGAAACCTGAGAGGGTGTCATCTCAGTGAAAGTCACGTGAGATAAGGTGGCTCCAGAAGATACATTGCTAAGCGTCGCCGGAGCGTAATTGATCTCATCCGACGATGCTTCGGAAGAGCTATAATCCCGAAATATCACATTACAGGAAGCTCTGACAGGAGACGTTGCCTCATCAGAGTCAGACTCATCCTCGGATGTAAGAGGATCATCTATCCAGCAATTTTCTCCATTTTCAGGAGTTAAGGGAGGATGTACCAGATGGTCTTCAGGGACTTCAGGCTCTGGATTACGAGGAGGCTCGTTGATGCGGTCTTGCTCTTATTCTTGAGCGAGACACTGCAAGATCCTTGCATATTCTTCAAGATCAGGCATGGGAGCCAAATCTTCTTCTTCATCAGCTCTTTGTGGCTCAACATTGTTGATTTCCACTGGAGCAATGAGAGGTGCTGGGTCAGCAGCATTTTCTTGTACAGCCTCTTGATCTTCTTCATCATCAGACCAGGATCCTTGTGGCTGTAGGGGGTTATACCAGATTACT